>JAFIDM010084935.1:101325-126034 GCA_023159025.1 Thereuonema tuberculata
TTTTGTGTTTTGGATTTATATATATATATATATATATTTATATATATAAAATCCACTTATATATATATATATAAAATTCCACTTAAGACAAAAAAAATTTAAAAGGAGAGAGAGGTTTTTTCTTTTTACGTTTTAACAGTGAATGATTATTGTTCTTTTTATGCTTTCAAAGGACTGAACATAGGACTACAGAATAGATCTAGAAAGATGTAAACCCCATTTAAAATATATTTGGAAATATTTAGTATAAATGTCAGTTTCAACATTTATTCAATTTTATTCAACAAGTATTACACAAATGAATACGTATGTATATAATACTAATTTATTTCTGTATGTATGTCTTAAAAAATAATTTTATGTCTTAAAATAAAAAATAAAAATACGTACATATGTATTTAAGGCTTAAAAAAATCTGTAATCGTTTTTTGTTTCTTCTTACGTTAAGAGTCTGTCATGGCTTTTTCTTGATATCTTTTAACTAAAATGTTCTCGTAGTCGAGTTCCCTCTCCTCACATCAACGTATCAAAGTGTTTGCAGCCGACATACACTACCCTACAGTAATGGACCGGACACTGCGCATTACTGGAAACACGTGAAAATATACCTGATTTAGTAGCAGGATGTGACCTATGTGCTGAAATTACCGAGAAGAAGTTTCCATGAAATAAGAGGGAAATTGAAGATTGTAATCATTTTCTTTTCTCCGTCAAAGACGAAGAAAAAAATTATAAATTAATTCGACACAATACAAATGTTTTCCTTATTTCAATCCGAAATAGTTAATAATAGTTTAATTCCAATAGTTATTAAAATTTACACTGTAGGATGAAAAACAAAGGAGATTTAATTTTTAATCGCCAAAAAAATCAGTTCATAAAATCTTCACATTTAGATCATTCAATAAAATTCATTTAGTAATTGGTAAACAAAAGATTAATGCTACACTAACTGATACTTAACTGTGTATAATAAGATAGACTGTTTAAAGGGAAAAAAAATTCATTACAACAAAAGTTTTATCATTTAATATTCAGTCCTTGTTCAGAATATTTTTACAGATTTTAAAATGAATTATTGAATGAACAACAAATTGGAATCTATGTAATATACAGTATATCACGATTACAACCGGGATTTCACAATCGGACAAATCAGTAATCCATGTTTTATTTGTAACAGAAAACATATAATAATAGATAGCATCAACTTATTATATACTGAATGTTTATCATTCTCTGTTATTTCGAAGTCTTCTAAATATAAGATCAATCATCGGAAGAGAAAGCATCATTGTAGGATCTTGAAAAGATGGACATGATTGTGAAAAGTATCGAAAGTAAAAAAGTTCACTAAGTGTTATAATAAAGATTTCTAAGAGCAAAAAGCGCATTGTGCATAGAAGTATATAGAAAAGGAGAATGATATTATCGGTTATGTTCGGAATAGTAGATTGCCTGTCTTGTACAAACAGATGTTGATCTGTAATTGGAATGGCGGTAATTCCAAGACGACATTTAAAGAATCCATTGTTAGGAGCGAAGGAGAAGGTGAACAGTAAAGCTGTTCATTCTCACAGATCAATCGTTAAAAGTAACATTTTCATTTTAAGGCAGCCTTAGACAAGTAGGATTATAAATATTAGATCTGATCTTAGTCTTTCTCGGGCAGGATTTCATTCTTTTGTTATAATAATTGACATTTATGCCTTTGTTGACTTTGAATCCAGGCATCAGTTCAGGGTTTTTTGAATAATACATAGTTGAGGTTACATTCAGAAACATCAACAACATAATAATACCGGTATATAATAATTTTGTTGCTTAAATTTCTATTGTGACATCTACATTTTATTGTACAACTCATATCATTCCATATGCAGGATACAGCGTCTAATTCGTTGATTTTACACTCAAATAACTCGCCATCGAAGGCTTTAATGACAAATCACCTTAACTAAAATAAACTAGTTACAAATTTAATAGATTATGAGGTTCCTCGTTAATTTATAATTTACTTATTATTATACCTGATTTAAAATTTAGATAAGTGCTGAAATTACAACGGCAGGGAACCAAAATTTTATAAAATGTTCATTTTCAGAGGACTTTCCGTTAACGAAAATGCAATAAATGCTTGGAGAAAAAAAATATTTAAAAAAATCGTTGTTTGATTATCTTTCATCATTTACGTCAATTTTTATCACTGAAAAATATCACCTTCCCGCACACTGACTTACGGAACATAATGACATAAATGCTTTATGACTCAGCTTAAAATGGAAGATTTCAGTCTTTGAAGGTTTTGTTTATAACCTACGCATCCTTGTTCCACACAAACTCTCACTATGTGCTTATCAATATATGATGCCAAATCGGTGGGAACCTGAAATCCTCAAATCCTTTTGATTCAATTCTTCAATTCAATTTTTTTAGAATTTTTTTTTATTTTTAAATTAAGGAAGGGTTTATTATCCACGAACGTGTATATCTTAGCCTCATGCAGATTAAGTTCAAGGTTTTTATGGGTCACTGTTCCATATACATATTCGGAAACATATCATATCTGGAAAACAATTTCAAAGGATTAATGTCTAAAGCTCTTTCTGGTAAGGCTGCATTTATGCTCTTTACAGGGTTGATTAAAGCCAAGAGTGTATTAATAGATAAAAGGCCTATAGGATGGGTTTGAGATATCTCACGCCGGAATTGGTAACATTATTCGTCCATATTTAAATAATGTTAATATTAATGTGGGGTTTTTTTTTCGCCACCCAAACAGAAGAAATGGCATCCCATGCTGAAGCTTACACCATCCACGTTGACAACAGTGACGAGAATGGCATCCAGAGAAAATCCACAAACGCATCGTACTATTAGATTAGCCAATCAACTGTTCAGCGCGGTCTCCATAAGCAATTACATCTCTGAGGCATAATGTAGGAATGCGAAGAAACTGCCGTAATTTCTATGAACGTTCTTAGCAGATGAGTGAAATAGCTGGCCGTTTATGAGGCGTGGATTTACTGCTCAGATTGTGGCAAATCAAGAGCCATTTCATGTCGTCCAAGTGATGCGAAAGACTGGCTGGACTAGGCTCGAAAGAGAGCTTCAAAAATGGATTCATGATCTTCGTAGACTACTACTATATTTTACCGATAAACTTCACGTTAGGAAGATAGATTCAAATGTTAATGCCACTTACAATCAAAACCTACAAAAGTATTAGAGAAAATTTTCAGGCGGAAATCCGAGTTTTGTATACAATGATATTCAACGTATCTGTTTTCCCCAAAAGTGGTATCAAGTCATACAGCTGGAAGTAGATTACAATTTTATAAAATGGATGAAAGATGAAGCAGCCCTTTCTGTTAAATCACACCACGCATGTCCCGTGGATTATTCTGCGTTGGATTGTTAAAAAATGCATATGAAACCACCGTATAACAACTCTCCAGTGTCTCTGGAAAGTTTGTAAACAGGATGGAATAGAATTGATTCGTCCGTTTTATTCAGGTCACTGCTACAGTTGAAATTGAAATAAAGAGCCCCAGTGCGAATGTTTGCAGAGAAATGAATAAACGTTGTAGTTAAGTCTGCATTACAACTAACGTATTTCTTCTTATCATCATATATATATATATATATAAATTGACTCAACAAATCTTACATCTCTTTTTCTCAGAATTCTATATTTCGTCCTGAATTAGAGGACTTCTTCAGGAATCTTCATTAAATACAGAACATAATATAAAAAGAAAAGAAAAAAAGCACGAGAAAACCTTTCTTTTCTTACGAATACAAATCATTATAACAAAGTAAATTGTAACAAACAAATCATATTACAAATCATTATAACAAAGTAAATGTAACAAACATTAACAATCGCATCATATTACAAATAAATACTATTGTTAATACAATATAAATTAATCATAAATTAATTAGAAATTAACATCACATCTAAATTGAACAGACATGTACATTCTCTTATAAATATTTCACTTTAATGTTAAAAATTCTTTAAGTTTTTTGTTTTTAATCAAGGATTTTTTGAATAAACTTAAGGAGACATCATTGACCTTCAGAGATTTATCTTTATTAATGCAGACACAACTATTTATTAAACAGGATTCTAATTTATATCTTTTTTTCTCATCTTTAACATTGAAAACAACGTAAACGATAGGGTTCGGGCATTGACCTTTGTGTAAACAATGTTTAGCCCACTCTGATATATTTTCATTTTTATTTTCATATGCCGTAGTATGTTCTTTCACCCTCTCCCTTACCGTACCGCCTGTGCTTCCTATGTATATTACTCCGCAATCTCTGCACTTCAAAGCATATATAATTCCCATTCTATCTAATTGACTGTCTTTTTTCCTAATTCTTTCTTTCTTGCATAGTGTGTTGTCCTTATAGTACATAATTTTGGTGTCGTTACTGCTGCATACTTCTTTCACTTGTTTATTTATATTAATCCCTATAGGTAAACTTAGATATTTTACATAGTTCTTGGTTGTTTCTTCATTTTCTTTTAATTTTACAAATTTTCTCTTTTTGTTTTTCTTTTGGTTCCCATTTACAAAATTTAGGAAGGTTCTTAAACTCCACTTTGAAATACATGAAACTTGATGAACCAGAATTGATTTTGAAAAACAAACAAGAAATGGTGAATACAATAGAAGAATACAGGAATAATAATAAAAGTAAATCTATAAAATTATAAACATTAGATGTAGAGTCAATGTACCCAAATGTCCCCATTAAAGACGCTTTAGAAGTAATAGAAAGTAAATTTGATGAAGAAATTATAAAATAATTCAAAATTAACGAAAATTGGTTTATGGATTTGATTAAATTGATTTGTGAAAACAGTTATTTTATGTATGGTGATAAAATGTACATTCAGAAAAAAGGATTCCCTATGGGGAGTCCGATTTCGGGTTCAATATGTAACATTTATTTAAATAGAATTGGAAAAGATTATGTAATGAAATGGAAGGAAGCCAAATTTCTCTACAGAAGATATGTGGACGATATTGTTATAATCTGGGAGGGTACTAAAAGGCAATTCAAAAGATTTCTTAATAACATCAATACCATAAATACTAATATAAAATTCAAAGTAGAAGAAGAAAAAGACGGAAGTGTTAATTTTTTAAATATAAAAATTAAAAAGGATGATTCTGAACTAATAAAATGTGAATATTACAGAAAGGAATTTCAAAGCAAACATGTGATTAATTTTAATTCAAATCATTTAATGTCAACAAAAAAAGAAGTTATTAAAGGTCATCTAAGACGCAACACTAATTATACCCATGATAACAGGATTTGGATAGATAAAATTAAGGAATTGAAAGAAATATTAACAATAAATGAGTATCCAAAAGAATTTATGGAAAGTGTTATTAATGATTTTTTGAAAAAGAGAAAATTTGTAAAATTAAAAGAAAATGAAGAAACAAATAAGAACTATGTAAAATATCTAAGTTTACCTATAGGGATTAATATAAATAAACAAGTGAAAGAAGTATTAAGCAGTAATGACACCAAAATTATCTCTAATAAGGACAACACACTTTTCAAGAAAGAAAGAATTAGAAAAAAAGACAGTCAATTAGATAGAATGGGAATTATATATGCGTTGAAGTGCAGAGATTGCGGAGTAATATACATAGGAAGCACAGGCCGTACGGTAAGGGAGAGGGTTAAAGAACATAGGACGGCATATGAAAATAAAAAAGAAAATATATCAGAGTGGGCTAAACATTGTTTACACAAAGGTCACTGCCCGAATTCTATCGTTTATATTGTTTTCAATGTTAAAGATGAGAAAAAAAGATATAAATTAGAATCCTGTTTAATAAATAGTTGTGTCTGCATTAATAAAGATAAATCTCTGAAGGTCAATGATGTCTCCTTAAGTTTATTCAAAAAATCCTTGATTAAAAACAAAAAACTTAAAGAATTTTTAACATTAAAGTGAAATATTTATAAGAGAATATACATGTCTGTTCAATTTAGATGTAATGTTAATTTCCAATTAATTTATGATTAATTCATATTGTATTAACGATAGTATTTATTTGTAATATGATGCGATTGTTAATGTTTGTTACATTTACTTTGTTATAAGGATTTGTAATATGATTTGTTTGTTACAATTTACTTTGTTATAATGATTTGTGTTCGAAGAAGAGAAAGGTTTTCTCTTGCTTATTTTTTCTTTTTATATTATGTTCTGTATTTAATGAAGATTCCTGAAGAAGTCCTCTAATTCAGGACGAAATATAGAATGCTGAGGAAAAGAGATGTAAGATTTGTTGAGTCAATTTTTATAGTTAGAGTTAAGTGTTGAAAAGTTCAGCACATAACAATGCAAAGCACTCCGTTTTCGTGTCGACTTGATGAAATATTTATCCATTTTTTACGTTAGACATTTCTTAAACAGTATTAGGGACTGTATTAAGAAAAAATATTAAAATAATTTTAGATGAACTCTTCCTTACAAGGTAGCTGCCTTTTTTGTCTTATTTATAAGGAAAATTAATGAAAGAATGAAATTATGAGCAATGCAGTTGTAATAACAGTATGAAATATAAATTATTTTAGCAGATTTAAATATGAATATTTATAATGTCAACATTAAAAATCATATCTTTTAAATGGAAAGAGACTGAATGATGTAAATTGATTGTAAATAAGAAATTCACTCAACTATGATTTTGCTATGACGAAATCCGAAAGGAAAATTTGAAACTGAATGCAAGAGATAAAGACTTCAACCGAATTATGAAATATCCCTGTTAATTTTCCTTAAAAAGAATTGTATTTTGTAGAAATCATAAAAAAAAAAAAATATTCCAAGTAACAGAAAAATACGTAAGCTGATAATTGACATGACATGAAAGAGATTAGAAGAGATTTGAAGCTGTAGAAATAACATTCCTTGATCTTTTATTGAATGGACAAGATTAAATAACAAGCAGAACATCACTATTCAAAAATTTAAAGAGAAGGTTTAAATCTACTACAGAACAAAATAGAATAAAATCAAAATGACAAATAAGGAAGGCACATTTAAACAAAACAAAAAAAATTCGCACTTCGAGCAATCATCGATGGGAATCTGAGACGGTCCTTCCTGCTCTTTACAACTCGTCAATCAAATAACCTTCCGATTGGTTGGTTCCGATGGTGCAAAAGGTTAGGATCCCATTTACGCTCCCGAAAGTGGGAGTTCCCTAAAGAAACAACAACCAAAAAAACTATATATAATAAAGGTAGCTTAAATTCCCGCCCTCCGACCGCCAGGCACAAGCGGAATTTAACAAAAGCAATCAAAAAATAATTCAAGCTCATACGTAGTTCAACTGAAAATGATTAACGGGCCTAAAATTGCATGAAAATGGCAAATAAGGAAGGGTCGAGGTGTGAAATGTTCCTATGTTCCTATGACAAATGTTCCTTATTTAACCTTTTAATGCTATTTTAGGCACAAGTAAATCCTATTCAAAACAGAATAAGTTTGTTCACCGAACAGATGATTTAAATAGTCGAGATGCTTTCAGAAAAAAAATCTGCAGAATATTTAGCTCACGAGCGATTAAACAGTTCGGGACAGAGTGAGGCTGCACTGCTTTTGAATATATTACGTTTTTAGTAACACTCTAGTTATTAAAAACGCAAAACAAGCAATCCACTTATATTCATCATTTCTTGTTACTAATCAACTGAACCCAAGTTGAAGTTTATCTGCATTGAAGTAGATATTCCTGCCATTTAATATGCTGGTTGTCCTAAAATGTTCGGAGAACGATAAGAAATATTCATCAGTACCTGACCTACTCATGAACAAAACATCCTTTATTACTTTCTGTCGTCTGCCATTGTTATTTCTAATTTTCACCACTAGCAATACTATCATTGTTGACGCTATCATTGTCTTCATTTGACTAATAGAAGAAATTGGTTAAAACTTATTAAATAATTAATATTACAATAAAAAACATACACACACGTAAATAGAGATTCGCTGAACTGTTTTTAATGGAATCCAGAACAGTTGTTGTTCAATTCCCAACCATCATCAGTAGGATTCGATCAGTATCTTATAGCTCAATGATTCCAAGAAACATATAAACAAAACAAAATTTAACAAAGAAATGGCTCTCCATATTAAAAACAACAATATATAAATTAAAAATAAAAAAGGGCAGACATTTAATCCCCGCTAGCGAACGCTTAGCTTGTAAAGGATTAAGTTACATAATAAGAATACATATAGCAACAAACATCACATATTAACATCACAATAAAGAAACTTAATTTCACTCAATTTTAATTTTATTTTATGTTTATTTTATTATTTCTAATAATTTTATTTTTTACTTTTCTAATTTTTTCAATTTTACCCTTTATTTATTTTCGTTGTTCAGTTAATATTATTTTTCAATTTGTGTCCTTACTCTCTTTTGCTTTTGTTTTCTTTACTTCCTTTTCCTCTCTTCAATTGATTCGTTGTTTCATATATTCTTTAACTTCCCTTACCTTCATAATATATGTAATATATGCTAGCGGGGATTAAGTGACTGCCCTTTTTTATTCTTAATTTATATATTAAGAATGAAAAAGGGCAGTCTACAAGATTCAACAAGAATCTTCATCCAACAAAACATCTATATTAAAACATATTAATGTTTTTATTATGGATGGTCATTATCTTGTTGCATGTTGTTTTCTTTGTATGTTTCATGAGATCACTGAGTTGTAGATACTGGGCGAATCCAGCTGATCATGGTTAAAAAACCAAAAACAGCTGTCCTGGATTCCCGATATTCCGATGTACTAAAAACAATAATCCCTATTTATGTGAAATAAATGAATCCCTATTTTTGTGCGTGTATGTTTTTTATTGTGATCTTAATAAGATTTCCGCACGTTCAATTTGTTGCTATAGACTATTTATTAAATAATTGTTTATTGATTCCAAATTCTTTTGAAATTTGTACATTCAGTAGAAGTTGTCCACATAGTTTACAATATGTCAAAACTGTTCTGCTTTCCGGTTTTATTTATATTTATTTAATAAAACAAAAAACAAAAAAAAAAAACAACATTTAAAGTTGTGTTAGTACTGAAGTTTTAAGTTTAAAATAATTTATTGTCACAAGATAAATTTTTACTTAACTGAAAATAAGAAAGAAAGTGATATAATTGCTACAAGAAAGGTCATATTGCCCACACTTCAGTTTATAAAAAAGAAAGAAATACGAATGAGAAGAAAGAAGTAAGGAGTCCTTATTCCATAATAGTTCATGAATAAATTAGTAATAAACAATATTAAGAATGACAAAATCAAGTGGTACATCGATAGTGAGTCTAAAAATCACATTTGTAATAGGATATCTTTTACAACTATTAGAAACTTAACAGTCCCAAAGATGATGTAGGAAGCTTCAGAAAGACCCATTAAAGTTCAGGGAATTTTAAAATTGAGATCATATCTTGCGAATAACAGAACTGATCGAATAAAAGTTTTCAAGATGTATCGTGTGTCAGACATCAGACTTCGTCGAATGGTAAAGCCAATCGACGTCTACCAGTGCAGCAATTCAAATGAACACTGGATCACTCAGAAACTTCGATAACGATTCCGAGATAACAATAGAGCGAAGACTGTTCAGCATTGGTCTTCCTTACAGACGCTACGTGAAGGCGCTAATGGTAACCGAGGTTCATTGGCAACGACGGCTCCAATTCGCACGGTAATATCGTTATTTGGCATTAGAAGAGAGGAAGAAAGTAGATTTCTCCGACGAGTCACGGTTTTTACTCCACAAAACTTACAGGCAGTGGCGGTTACGCCCTGAGACACTTGAAAACAGTATCCGACACGCTTGTTGATCAAATACAGAACGATGGTGCCAGTTTCATGTCTGGGAGGATGTTTTCGTTGTATGGTCTGGGATCTCTGACATCAATGGATCAAATTTCTTTTACAATAAAGCCTTCTAACAAAAGCTACCTATTCATCGTCAGTGACCATTTCTTTATGTTTACCGTGGTGGTGTTGGTGCGTTCCAACAGGACAACGCTCCTTGCCATGTCGATCAGATGGTTCGTGACTGGTTCCCTGAGCACGACAGTAAACTGTCAATACTAGTTTGGCCAGCGAAATCGTCCGATCTGAGCCCCATTGATCATCGGTTCCGAACCTGGGATCCTGATGAGTCAGCAGTATGAGTCCGTAGTACCGCTTAATAATTTTAACGTGGATATAGGAATAAATTTGTTTTACTCAAATATGTACTTTTATACGTTTCAGTCTTAGAATGCTTTACAACGGTATTATTCTGGTTATTAGAATGTAATAGTGTTATTCTTAAGGGTAGTTGAAAAAGCAGCAAATAATAATTATAATTGAAGGACAAATAGGCTATTTTTTTTTTTTTTTATTATTCACACTATTTGTAGTATTACAAATAATTGGGCTTAACGGAAATTACAAAAGAGTCACAGATTTGTAGTAGTCACTTTCAGCATACAGTTCGTATCTTCTTACGTCACTTCTTAAGCTGTTGATCCATAGGTCTGTTCTCATTGGCGAATCCTGTGCTTGAAATATACGGACAGACAAATGTTTAATTATTATCACAATTAATAATTAGAGCAAAAATAAACCTAAACTCAACTAGAGTTTTCACAGTAGAAATTAACTAATTTCAATATATCACTAAAAGGAATCTTCAAATTAGGAGCGAGCACTTTTCCGGTAAGTATTTTCAGTTTTACTTTTATAATATCTTTAATAGTCTATCTTCGGTCGTTGATAATTCGCTACCGGTAAGTTACCCATTTAATTCTTAACAAGAGCACTTTGATTCAATAAATATTATAATCTAACTTGATTATAAACCAGACTGTATTTTAATAAGTCGCACAATAATTCATTCTCGCAATTTAACAGTAACAGTTGAATCTTGAATTTTTCGTTTGCAGTAATAAAGTCAATGAATAATATAATTCTTCTTACTTCTCGGTTTTCAATTTATTGTTGAATCCTTTAATTTAATTCCTTTAAGTTTCAATAATCTTCGTTACTAAGGTAAGGAATAATTGTACTCACTTATTAATGCCTTTAGCTGAGCGCAGGAAGGTTTAGCAGAGTTCACTTCAGTTTTCGGTTCATTCCTCGGTGAAGTCACTTGGAATATTCCACTAGTTGATTCTATTGGCTTACGTGTTCTCAGTTTTGCGGCAGACTTCCCTAGTCCTGATTGGTCTCTTCCACTTGTGTCGTCTAATTCCATCAGAATTCCCTTGTAATTATCTTCTACCGGTGAATTCTTCGTACGCTTCAGAATTGACTTCTTATTTATTCTTCGTGGGACCAAATCTTCTGAAATAATTCCGCATTCTTCGTTATTCTTCCTTCGTCCAGGCGTGCAACTCATCTGACGAGAGGATGACGTGGGCAACCTCTCCAAACAGTTCTATCCAGGGCTTTTTCTTTGACTGAACGAGAGTGAGGCTCACCTCTCATTTAAATACCTTTTCACTGATGACGTCACATTTCATTTTAAATAATAAATTTAAATCTTTTGTTTGAAGCCTGTGTTAATTATTTATTTAACACTTAATATTCCAAAAATAATTATTCACATTTAATTATCGCTTCAATAATAATATACTTAATGTCTTTTGCAACCACACACTTTGTGTCACTACCTTTTCATCTCTCATCCACATGAAAAATAAATATAGAAATAGATTTAGTGTAGAACCAGATCTACGACTCAAAATTTCAATCCTGGAACCAGGTACTCATAAGTTGTTCGCTTCGAAACATCGGCCAACACATTGAACGAAACTAATTTCATTTATGAAGAACTTAAGTTAATAAATTTAATTACAACTTAACTACTAAATTTCAAATTTTCAAAATAATTATACTGTTTTTCTAAAATTTGTAGTTTACATTACTCGGTTACACCTATTGTAAAATTTACGCAATTATATAAAACATGCTTGCATTTAAATTTTATTTCTCTAATTTTTTTTGAGGGGGGCGCTTAGTGGCAAGGATGTCAAGGGGGTCTCGGTTTAATAAAGGTTGGGAACCATTGCCATAGAGCACTTATGGGACCATTTCGATCCACAACTTCAGCATGGAATTCCAGAACCACGTAATCTTCGGGATCTTAGTGCTCTGTTGCAATCCGTATGGGCACTTGTGCCTCGGCCAACTTTCCAAAGCCTCATTGTGTCCATGCCACGCCGTCTTGAAGTTATAATCAAGGCCAAGGATGGTTATTCCCAATATAAGATAGATGGTCATATTATCCTGATACGACTGTATATATAATTAAACCTATGTATCGTTGATATGACGACTTATTGACAAAGGACAGGAATATGTGAATCTTGTAATTTAAGAAAGTTCATCAATAATTTACATTAGACATTGAATCGTATTTGAACTAAAATAATATTATAATTGATTCTGACTGACTTATTAACATAAAAAATGATAAGAATTATCAATATATAGTCACCTTTATTGATGATTACTCGGTGATCTCGAAGGTGTATAAAGTATATAAAGCTCTTTCTAGAGTTTGCAGGGAGACAAAGCAGCAAAGAAGATGAAGTTTATTATATTTAATCAAGAGAAAGAATATGTGAATAAAAACATTAAAGAGTAAAACAAGAGTAAAGGTTTAATCCCATAATTTTTCTGAATAGGCAGAAATAAAAAATAGTCATTGTATAAATATTCATTGCTTTAGAAATACTTTCATTTCTAAAGCATTTCCAAATTTCAAGTCCATCGAGTTAGTAGTTGTACACGAAGAAATTCCCAAACTTCACTTCTTTTTTTTTCTTCTTGTGTGCAAATATCGGCATACAATGAGCTTTATATTTCTCTGCCTGTTCCTTCATTGCGTCACACACTCACAAATAACGGATAAGACGTCTGACTTCGAATCAGAAGATTGCAGGTTAGAGTCCTGAACATAAGCCTCTGAGGATTTGACGAATATTTACAGTATTCAAATATGTTTCCATTCGGTTTATATTAAGCGGCTTCTCTTTGTATTGTTTTCACTAACTGATGCAAAAAACAAGAAATGTATTTAATTTAGGAACAGACTTGTAATTTTATTAAACCTAAATTTCTAATAGTGACTAGTAATGAGGTGAATAATGCAATAATTTAGATAAAGTATTAATTCCAATTTAATAGAAATATTTTTTAGCGTTTTCTTATCTAAAAAGAAGTAAATAGTGTGGACTTTTTTTTTTTTTTTTTTCGGGAATGAATTTTACTAGAACGTATTTATATAACGTATCTTTTCATTTCTTGTGATTTAAGAAACTTTTAAAACAAATACAAAAAGCGATAAATGATATCTCTATTATTTATTGAAGATAATTAGTGATAATAGGTTCCTTTTTGATATCTGTCTATCTGAAATATATTTATCAACAATTTCTCAACAAAATTCCAATGAATAATATATATTTTATTTAAGTTTATTCTAAAATAATAAAGTTTGTCTATCCGAATTACCAACTGTTATTGTCATTACGATCCTGGTAAATATATTCAAATCGAATACAATCAGCTTTAAAAATAAATCGTCAGGTTACACACCTATAGTATCCAGAAACATCTGATCGATAAAAATTTTTAGCAAGTACAACTCTACATCTTCAGAAATTACAAAACTACATCATCATGTACCAATTCTGGTTACTTAAAAATCCGTTGTTGAACCAAACATATCTGAAAATTTACGAAATTCAGTTAAATGACAGTCGATGACGTTTCCATATGATTTAATTGTTGTTGGCTGTATTTCACAAAAAACACTATCGAACATAAATTTCATATTTGGATAAAAAAGTACAGAAGTCATACACGAAAGGTTACTAGTTGTTGTTATATCTCTTCCATTGTCAGTTTCACAATGCTTTACTATTATTAAATAAAATCTCAATATTCTACGGGTTATTCAATTTATATTGTATAATTTTTAAAATAATTACTTCACCATTGCAATGGCCAATGATTACATTCATTTCTTGATTATTTTTTTTGTTACTTGGTTTTGTTACTTGGTGGGGAAATAAAATATCTCTAAAACCTTTCACGTTTCCATTTATTTTAGCTGTTATCTTTTTATCTGAAGTGTTTCTGAGAAGTTCAATATTATCTGAAAATAGATAAGGAGAATTTTTTTCTATGTTTTCCAGTTCATCGTGGCTCACTATCGATAATGCACTGGTAAGTACACATCTCCTTTAATGATTAATCTTTTTTATACTTATGTAATTTTGGGGGACTTTATACACTAATATCGAATACTAACTAATTAATATAACTAATTACATAAAACTAACTAATTATATAAAAAAATTGAGAAAGCAAAGTTAATATGATTCTAACCATATATCAGGCAGCCTGGTTGGCGTTGTCGCTAAGACACTGGCCTCTCACCTCGGGTTCCAAATTGGTTCTCATGTGGGTTTCGTGATAGTGAACGATCCGCACTGGGCAGGTTTTCTCGGGGTTCTCCCATTTCCTCTGCGAGTCCACACCATACTTTCTCAGTCTTTCTCTCCGTCTGTCCTGTTTTCTGTGGGTTGTCATAATAGATCTTTCAGGTCGCAGTGCTTGGCTTTCCTGGCACCCACACTCACCCCAAGTCATAAGTCGTAAACCATACAACATTGAGAAGTCTATACTTTACAAGTTCCATTCTTGTATTTTTGAAAATATATTTTGTATATTTACGTTTCTCTGTTATGTGAGAGTTTGATGATTAATATGTCAGTTTATCATGTGGTAAACATTCTTTTTTTTTATCAAACATTCTCTTCTTGTATTAAAAATATAGTCACAATGTATAGACTATTTGTTTACGAAAGGCCTAAAAAAATCGCTGAATGTGACACCATTGTCAGTTTGAAAAAAAAATTGAAATAAGAGCCGTTTAGTTAAAGAAAATTAAAAAGTTAAAAAACGTTTTTATTGGCTATTCTTAATCAGTCAGTTACATTATAGGACATTATAGGTAAGAATTGATTTTTTTTAAATGTGTGTGTGTAATTTTTAATATGTTGGTTTCATAAATAAGAGATTTATGGAAAACAATGGAAGAAGCTCATCAAACACAGCAGCCCCATCTAAAATGGGAAAAGCTACAGAGGAAGAGAATATCCTGTTAATAAAGCCAATGTCAATGTTTCTTTTTCTCTTCTACTTAATAAAAGTAATTGAGTTTATTATCAATTTCCTTCGATTTATTTGTATTTTTAGGTTTTTCTATAATTCGAATTCAGAAATGAAAAATATGCTTAAAATATTACAATTAAATCAATTTCAATCTTTTTACAGCTCAGATATTAGAATGCAAGGTACCAGTCATAATCTTTCATTGAATTTTCCTCAAAAAGAATATTTTAAATTAATCTAATTTCAATATTATATTCCGTTCATTATATCTGTGAAGACACGTGATCACAGTTAACCAATCATTATCATTTCTTTTTTCATTTGTTATTGCTTGGAGGCGTCTGGAATGTCATTATAATTTACTTTCGGTGCTTCCATCCTATTTGTCCTCGCCGTACAACTTTTTTTTTATTATTTATTTATTTATTTATTTATTTATGTTTTGGTTTGTCAGTATTTAAGAATATTTTTTTAAATTTATTTTCGATTTCATAAAAAGTTTGTTTTTAGTCCAATATTTCTGTTATCGATGCTCTGTTTTCTTGCCCTCTGTTTCAAACAATGGGCTAGGCTTAGTGGTAAGCGAGACTTCGGTTTCCTTAACAATATTGATCACTGAATGAGAGGAAAATACCTGTTACTTCAGCCGTTTTACGATAGAGATAGACGAAATAAAAAATAACATTCCAAATGATTCCTTTCGGCTGACTCTTTAATGTTTTGTTCGCAAAACGTAACCAACAAATGCAAAAATTTATAAAGGAGAATGGGCACAAATGTATGGTAACTTGCCCCACTCCTGTATAGTGATAAGATATATACCAATAGAAAGATCTCTTTAAATAGAACATATTTTATTATTACGACTCGATTCAATTAGTAGTCTGTTCGGAGTTATATAATTCTAGATGTGACTATCTAGTTGACATCTTAATTCACGAATTTATTATTTAATTAAGTTTTAATAATTATTATAAGTAATTAATAATTAATATTATCATTTGTTTCATGTAAATAATGATTATTAAGTAGGTAGGTAGGTACTTGTTATTTTTTATTTTGTTTTGTTCCATTGAAGCTGTGAATAAAAAGCCATTTTTAATAGGTGAAACAATTAAATTATATTCAGGTATACGACACATATAGGCTTATATTAATAAACGTTTAAATTAATATATTTACGGTTATATACAGTTATATTATGTACAGGTAGATTATAAATATAATAAATGAAAATAATATTTACTGTTACTGAAAATAATTATTAAGTAATAATTAATTAATAAACCGGGAATTAAGATGTCAACTAGATAAGTCATTTCTAGAATTATATAACTCCGAACGGACTATTAATTGAGACAAGTCGTAATAATAAAAAAAATGTTCTATTGATGGATATCTTTCATTACATATATATCTTATCGCTATACAGTTGTGGAGCAGATCTGCCCATTCTCCTTTATTTAGGTAAGTCAAACCAATGTTGTATATGTTGCATAGGAACCAACGAAAATATCAAATTTATAAACAAAATTTGAAGAAAACATGGTCTGTCTCAAAGGCCTCTTCCTTTTTGGTCATTCAGGTTTTAAAACATTGTTCGAATCCTGGAGCAGAATGGATGTTTCCTTTGTTTCTTGTGTTTTTCTGCTTGTTCTTTTCTTTCTCTCCTTCCGCCGTCTATGCTATATAACATTTGCTTTGTAGGATTTCTAATACAGATCTAAATAACCCATAAATTTATAAACTTTTAATAATAAAATGAACAATACAGCACAATATATATATATATATATATATACTGTATATATAAAATTATTTAATAAAATGATATTTTTCGAGATGCCCGAAGTAAACGGCTATCTTCCTCAGATACAAAAGACCAACAAAGGAATTGAAAGAAACAATTGAGTAGTGCCATTTCAAAACTGGTCTTATCCACTATTTGACGAATTTTATGTTTGGTTGTGTTCTTATAGTATTTTTCGCGCTCTTTTTAAATAAAATATTTGATTGTTTTAAAACTTACTGTAACTGACTTAAAAATTGACTTGAATTCCTGTGTCCAGTGCAAAACTTGCTATAGTTACCAGATCGTTTGCTTTATGAGCATCTTGGCAACATATTTTATAGGAAATGTTTTGGGTGGGATGAAATAGTTCCATGAAACGGCCAAGCCATACTTTTTAACAAAGATATAGGATTTTTAGAGTTAGGGCTTGCAGAGTTACGCCTTGTAGAGTTAGGGGCTTGGCTCTACATGAGATCTCATATCTTTTAACAGTGAAAGCGTTATGAGCATGTTAGTCTTGACAACTTATTTTACATGAAATGTTTTGGGTGGGATTTCATTTCTTTTTGTAAGATGAGATCTGATAACTTTTCAACAGTGAAAGCGTTATGATCATGTGAATCTTGGCAACTTATTTTACATGAAATGTTTTGGGTGGGATATACCTATCAGAAATTGTTATATAATAAAGAACCGGAACCCCCTTTATGAGGGATTGGAGGGTGAAAGTTACAGATTTCTTAATTTTTTTTCTTGTTTGTGTGCTAAACCTAGCCTGCATACCAAAATTCAGCTTTTTTGGACTTCAGGAAGTATCCTAGAGGTTTTGATGATCAAGGGGCAGTCAGTGAATCATGGACGAAATCGATATATTTTAGATATGAATAAAATCTAAAGTATAAAAGCTAGATAAATGAAACGTAGCGCATTTCATTAGCCTGCTAACTGCATCTTATCCTGAAAATTTCAGCTCTCTAGTATTATTTAGGCTGAAGCATTGAGGGTACGACGTATTTCAGATCTTAATAAAATCCAAAGTATAAAAGCTAGATAAATGAAACTTAGCGTATTCCATTAGTATGGTAACTGCATCTTATCCTGAAAATTTGAGCTCTCTAGTATTATCCAGGCCGAAGGTATGAGGGTTCGATGATACATAACCAGACCCCCCCCTTTATGAGGGGTTGGAGGGTGAAAGTTACGGATCTCTTAATTTTTCTGTTGTTTGTGTGCTAATCCTAGCCTGCATACCAAATTTCAGCTTTCTAGGAGTTCAGGAAGTACCGTAGAGGTTTTGATGATAATGAGTCAGTGAGTGAGTAACGGAATCGACGTATTTTAGGTATTAATAAAATCCAAACTATAAAAGCTAGATAAATGAAACGTATTTCATTAGTATGGTAACTACATCTTATCCTGAAAATTTGAGCTCTCTAGTATTATCCAGGCCGAAGCTTTGAGGGTTCGAAAATACGACGAAACGCTTCCAGAAAAGATACGTAATGCCCTTCCTGCCTTCGGCTCGTCTTGGCGGGGCCACTGCCGTGCCCCCAGATATAAATTCATTAAAAAAAATGATACTTTTTTCTCGATTTGTTGTTTCTCAACTTTGATACATTAATCAATATTTCAATGTCAAATTACACTGAAACGTAGAGGTTTGTTATTTAATTTATTGACATGCACTGATTTTATTATAGACATTGCAACAAATTAATACGACCTCTTCTAGTCCATTAGAATGTCTCCCACACAACTGTCATCAGAACAGGTAAAGCTATTCTACATATTTA
The DNA here is from genome assembly GCA_023159025.1 of Thereuonema tuberculata. Lineage (NCBI taxonomy): Eukaryota > Metazoa > Arthropoda > Chilopoda > Scutigeromorpha > Scutigeridae > Thereuonema > Thereuonema tuberculata. Next base: position 120,164 of record JAFIDM010084935.1, read on the forward strand.
AATAGGAGAGTAGAAGATTTTGCCGCCTATTGTGAAACCGGGAAAAACTGGTGATTTAACAGACTTCCAACATTCAATAAGCATAGGCTTATGTCTGAAAGGTGACAACACGACTGGTAAATTGTATCCTTCAGCTGCTGTTAAGACCTACAGTAACTGATAGAATGACAGACACAGGGAAATGGTCACCAACCAAGTTCTTTTGTCCTTTAAGAGTGTCTCTTGAATTATTGCTTTAATTTTCTGTTTCTTTATAAAAGAAGTCATTGTTCTAAAGCCCAAACTGTCACTTAGTTTTAATTCTTAAAACCTTCTGGAAGCTTTTTGCATTCTTAATTGACTAGCTACTGTTGCATCATTGTAATTTTTTTTATTGTTGCATTACTGTAAAGACATTATTTTATTGTTTCCAAAAAATATTATGTGATTGTTATTGCTCTATATATTAATTTTCTTTCAACGAATTCTTTTCGAATAATAAACTGATCAGATGTAAAGTTATCAAATCTGCATTGAAATATTTGATATAAAGGTTCAGTAAAATTTTACAGTTAAAATTGCAGTTGATTATTAAATTAAATATAAACTTTTTGTTTTATTTTTTTAGTTGGAATTTTCTGATTGAAAAATGAATAGAAGAGAAGTTGTCTTTGAAGGTGGAGGTGGAAGTCACCAGAACATAGTAAGAGAAATCAAACTTTATTAATTTATTTATTGCAATTGTTTTCAACTTATATCGAAATTATGGTTTGATATTTCCCTGTTTCATGAGGTTGTTAATGCATGTAATATTGCTTTTACTTGATCCTTATAGTGTTGTTGTTAAAGAAAAGATAAGATTAGGTCGAAAGATCTGGTTATCAAAAGTAACTGTAAATTGTTCAAGTATTTTTTAACTGAAGATAAAAACAAGGAAAATATAAAATCAGTTCAGTCATTTTATTTTAATATTATTTGGTAAACCTTCTTCAAAAAATATTAAGAATAACTTTATATATTGGTTGTTCAAAAAATACTAAAAACTGACTGCAATACCTTTTCATTTTTCTTTTTTTTCATCTTTAGACAAATATTTTATAATTATTTATAAATATTTTATAATTACTTTTCCTTTATGTCATTTATTTGATTGCTTCTTAAGGTTTGAAATGTTCTTGTTCTTGTTTTGTTTCTCAATTGTAAATTTACGACTTCACCTCTTTGCTACTAATATACAGTAGAGCTGTAGTTCCGAACCTTTGATCTCCTGCTTTTATTAACGAGTTAGTATTAAGTGCTTTAATTTATGATTGTTATAATTAATATGAATTTACTTATAAGCAGAGCTAAGCTTTAATAACAGACTGACAAATATATATATATATATTGTGACAATACTCATATGTCGATTTATTATAACTATTAAAATATTAGAATATTAATATTATTATCATTGTAAAGACAAAAGAAATGTCAATTGAGAAAAATAATTTCAAAGTAATTATTTTGTAAAAGCTAATGGCGAAAGACTTCGTTAGGGACAGTTTTAATTATTGTCAGTGATTTTTATTTTAGTTTAGGCTTTAATTTATTTTAATTTAGGATTTTAGGAGATAAATCTTTTAAATGTAACTTATTAGGATTTAATGCAATTTAGTGTTAGAAATTTAGGTGTTTTAAGTAGTTGTGTAATTTAAGATTAGTTGAATTTAAGGATTTTAATAAGGAATTAATTTTCTTTTTGTTAATTTAGCTGAGTTTATTTGAGTTTGGAAATTTCCTATTCTTAGGAATTTCCTTGTGGCCATCATTCCATATTTGGAATTGTTGTAAGCATTGTAATTCTATTGGTTAATTAGCATTATCACTCCATGTGAGGTAATTATGAGGTAATCTCCCTTATTTGGGCAGATATGCAATCCTGCTATCCGTATGGTCTGTGCGACGCGTGACGTCACACAGCGGCGCTCTTAAAGTTTATAAAACGGGGTGTTCGAGGAAGATCTCTCTCTCTCGCCGCAGTTTTGCTCTTTTAACCTTCGCTACAATGCACCCGGCCTCGACGATCACCGCGGACGATGTATTGGCGGCCGCGCCTCAAATTCTCGATGCGTTTGTTAGAGATAGGGCGTGTTAAATCAAGTTATTGTTAGTTAGAATAGGCAACCCGTGGATAGCCTACAATTTCTACAATTTATTTGAGCGAAACATTACTGAAATTAATTTGCAAGATAAAGCTTGCAAATTTTGTGTTCAATGCACGTGTACACCCGTGCAGGATTCCACAAGTTATTTAGTGCTTCGAAAGTAAAATTTGTGCTTCGTAGTTTAGTTATTTAGTGCTTCGAAAGTAAAATTTGTGCTTCGTAATTCAGTTATTTAGTGCTTCGTAAGTGAAATTTCAGTGCGTCATAATTTAACTTTACGCTTCAAGAAGTTATAAGCCATAGCTTCGCCGAAGGTATTATTCTTGCAGTGTTGTGTCACGTTATTATTTTGCTGTGTCGAATAAAAATGGTTAAGTTTAAATTAATGTGGTGAATGCGTTGTGCTTCTTTGTGCGTGAACGTGAAGTGTGGCTCCCCCACGCTCCGAATGGATTGAATTAGTCAGGGCATACCATGTAACGACTTTGGAGGGGGTAGATAGAAAATTCACCGAACGGACTTTTCGGTTGGCGCCCAACAAAATACCCGAACAACCCCTGAAGGACTAAATTATCACGTGGTACCGTTACATATTTGGCTTGCCAACGTGGGGCCCGACAACAACGAGGACCCGATACACGAGGCGCCCACGCACGAAGACAGCAGGACCCGATACCCACGCTCGAAGACGGCGGACCCGATACACGACGCACCCAGCTCGATAACAGCGGACCCGAAACACGGAGTGGACACGGCCCACGGAGAGGTGTGTTCCATTACATGTTGTGAGGACGTATATGCAAGTTTAAGGAGTTAAGTAATTAGAATAGCTAATTAGTTTAGAGTCGTCATGAGCAATAACGGTGATTCAGACGGAAAGACGCCCAAAGACGCGTTTTCTCAGTATAGGGAGGCTGAAACCTACGCCAGTAATGGAGAAACGGACGAGCCCGAGTCGTTAGATTCTAGCTTGATGCAGCAGTTAAATTTAGAAGAGCAGGCTGCACACGTTAGTGTGGCAGCGCCTAGACCAGTTCACATTGTAGCTCCCGCGCCTGAGACACTAGCTGCGGAAGCGCCGCGTAGTCCGGCAAGGCAACCAGGATTAGCAGAGCTATTTGAAGCCATGGCTAGGTTGGCCGAACAAAACGCGCAAGTAGGTGCCAAAATGGCCGAACAAAACACGCAATTAAGTGCCAAAATGGACGAACAAGGTGCCAAAATGGACGAACAAGGTGCCAAAATGGACGAACAAAACACGAAATTAGATGCCATGGACGAACAAAGCATGAAATTAAATGCCAAAATGGACGAACAGATGGCCAAGACTAACGAGTCAATTCAGAGACTGAATATCATAGTCGAGGAGCTAGGTGTAAAGACTGGAGAAACGCTGCAGAGATTAGATGCAAAAATAAGTGAACAAAGTGCAAAAATCGATGCTCAAGAAGTAAAGCTGTCCGAGAGGCTTGAACAAGGTCTTCGAAATATTAAGGATGACGTCCAACGTACAATCAGTGAATTCAAAACGACCTTCGACGGTCGCATAGCCCAAGTCGAATCAGCAGTGCAGCAAAAGTGCGACACCTTAGAAGGCAAAGTAGCCGACGAACTCAGCCAAGTCAATGGACAAATTGGCGAAGTCAAGCAGAGCATAATAGGAATAACAGAGAAGGTCGGACAGGTGCACCGCGACGCGGTTGACAAACATACCCAGCTAAGCACACATGTACAAACAGTGGTTGTTCAACAAGTACAGGAAGTTCGACAGCTCGTAGAAGAACGAGTTAAGGACATGAATGACAAAATGGAACGCCTACCAACAGCACCTGTAACGCTGGCAACGGCATTGACCAATATACCACCCACATTGACCTTTAATGGGACGTCCGGCGAACATCCCAGTGCATTTATGAAGGCTGTCACAAATTACTTCGCATTAACGAATGTCAGAGAGGCACTGAAGCCGCGAATAATCTACCAAATGCTAAAAGGAGCGGCGAAAACGTGGATGGATACCTTGGACCCGTTTCCCACCACCATGGACGAGTTTAAGAGTAAATTTCTCGCTCGATTCTGGGGAAAGGAGGCGCAGGCCAAATTCAAATTCGACCTCATGCACTCCTACTGGAGGAGAGGAGATGGTAGTATGCGTGGTTACGCAGAGGACAAGATAGCTGCGCTGAGGCAGTGTGAACCGCCGATGTCAGAGCAGGACATTATAAGCTTACTCACGAGACATTTTCCAGTTCATATACGAAATCTGCTCATGAGTGTGGACGCAATGACCATCGAAAAATTTCAGTTCATGCTAGGGAATTACGACCACGCCAGTGAAAGCTTCACACAGCCCGGTAGGAAAGCAAACGTGAACAGCGTGTCATCGCCTACAAGTAGGAGTAACGGACCAGGTTACCGCAGAAACAGTGATCGGACGGAGTCTCCACCAAGCAACCCGATGAAAACGGGAGAGCATAGCCCAGATCGAGACAGACCGATACAAAGGGATACCGGCGGAAATCGTTGGACGAATCACGAACCGAGTAAAGGGAGAAATAGCCAGTCGACCTCAAGAGGCTTAGATGAGGGCAGAAATCTTCGTACAGCAATTGCATTAGACGGAGGGGCGAGTTGTTCAACGGTACAAAAAAACTAGTGACGTTTGGCGAGAAGGACCCCCAGCCAAACGATCCGACGCTTCAAGTGGTCCCCATCTTGGCAGTGAAAACTTTAGACCCCGACTTACTCCTGGACTTCGGCGGAGGTGATGACACAACGGTCAGAAGGCAATGTCCGGTGATACGCGTAAAAGTTAATGGAGTAAATGTCAACGCGTTGGTAGACACAGGTAGCACGGCCACCGTGATGTCTAAAGAGGTACTCAGCCTAGCAAATGGAGTTAGTGACGAAATCCTGACCTACCCAGTGAAAAAGGTTGTCGTGATCGGCGTTACGGGGAAACAAGTGGAAGTCATTGATCGCCAAGCCATAGCCGAAATCGAAGCACAAGGTAAGAAATATCCTGCTAAGTGCCTTGTGTCAAAAAGGGTGATGTACCCGCTCATATTGGGCATTGATTTCCTGAAGGACCACCAGGTGATCATCGACCTGGAAAACAGGGTAATTAAATTTCCACGACAAACCGTGCAAATTGAACCCGATGAAAAAGAAGAAATGGAACGTTATAAGATAGGAGTTTTAAATCTACTTAATTATGGAATATAGTGAAAAGCCAAACGATTCCATGATGCAAGTAAACTCTAAATATTTCACTCAGGTGAAAAAAAAAAAAAAAAAAAAAATACTGTGAACAGTGTAAATAGTGAACTCTAAATATTTCACTCAGGTGAAAAAAGAGAGAAAAAAAAAAAAAAAAAAAATGGACTGTAACCTGTGAATAGTGTGTAGAAGTGAACTTTAAATTGTGCGACGATGCAGTAAAACTGTGAACTGTAACCTGTAGCAGTGAACCTTGAACTGTGTTAAAGAACTTTCTTTAGTTATTTTGTGTTTGATTCCTTACTCTGAAGAAGACGTCAGTCAAGAGAAGACACCTTGAAGTAACAAGAAGAGCCTTTGTAAATAGTTTTTAAGCTTCGTTTTATTTTTGTAATGTGAGTTTGTCACAGGGTTGTTTTGAAATAAAACATTTGTTTTTTTTTATTGAAAAAAAAAAAAAAAAATATTGAGGGGGGTAATGTGACAATACTCATATGTCGATTTATTATAACTATTAAAATATTAG
>JAFIDM010084935.1:126434-214675 GCA_023159025.1 Thereuonema tuberculata
TAAATTATCACGTGGTACCGTTACAATATATATATATATATATATATATATATATATATATATATATATATATATATATAATTTAGATTTACTAAATCAGGAGTGTAATGAAAAATAATAACAGGTAACCTTAAATAACAAATGGTTCACATAAATAAATACAATTGCCTACTTGAATGAACAACTAAACAGTCCTACAATTTAAACGCTTTAAACATTCAAGTTACAAACAGCTATTTAACTTAACAATTGAAGTCTTCTATTAATTCTCTTAATGAATAAAACTAGAATTCAAGCAGTAACATTATCTGAATCAAAACATGTCCAGTTTTACAATAGCAAACTAAATATTCATTGAAACACAATAATTTAACATTAAATAATTCACTTGACGGATACTATTGCAGAAACTCGTCCGATGGATTAATCGTTATGCATTATCGGACTTCGAATTAATTCAGTTCAAAATACTTCTTAAGTTCGACTCGTCGGTCGCTCGGTAATGAAATATATGAATCCTTTCCTACCTTAGGAAGTACACAATCACGGGATTTCATGGGGTTTCAACACCTCTCACTAGTGAATAGACTCCTCCACTATCTCGTAATGTGATAGCGCACCTAAAATGCTTTATTGAAGGAATGATTAAAGTAAACAATTTAAATGCTTTGTCAATCCTCGATAATTCTGGCGGTGTCTGTACAATTTCAACGGACTGGCTTGGCTCATTGATTATGCCTTCTTGCCTTCGTTTGTCCTATCACCCACGTGACCAATTTAACAGACTTCAAACTTCTGCCCACCAGTTTTCTGCGCTACCGCAAGATGACGGAAAACGCCGTTCCATCATCTTAATCCCATCGTGATATCTCTCGTCCGACTTGCTGCGGGAACTCTCCCTCAATTTGATTTACGCGGTATTTTATATCATCAGGTTAGCAGCGCCATCTGGCGACCAATGTCGGCAATAGTAGCGTCGTACATTAAATTCCAACAAACAGGAAAAAAAAAATATACAGAACTTTTCAATTTAAATTCCTACAATTGTGACAAATTCTCGATTCAAATTCATAAAAGTTATCAAAGAATGAGTGAAAAAGCACTGAAAGTATTCTTTCTTTTCACTCAACCTACATGTATGATATTGCATTTGCTGCTCTTATTGCTAAAAAAACAAAACCGCTTCGAAGTAGAACCAGCTTTAAAGCCGTCTTTAATTTCTATGAAATCTAACATTAAAAAAGTCGGACTATTATAGGAAACGAATTGCAAGCACAAGGCTGCTAATGAATATTTTTGGATTCTAATCATTGAATTGCATGTATGTATATTGTGTAGTATTTAACCAATATATATGAACCAGTGTGCACATATACAATAATAATTTATTAATATTTACATTTAAGTAATGATTAATTAACATTACCTTACAATTTCCTGGTCATCATGCAACTAACTGATAACTTGTGTTATTGAATAAAAGCATATACATCTATAGAATAAAGTTTTATGGCACTTGATGTTGCTTCTAAATTGGTGATCCGAACTTTTATGTAGTTGGAAAAGTTTTGAATATAAAAAAGCTGGACATCTTTGGAGTAAATTATTGTTGCATATTTGCTCACTATTTATTGTTTTATTTTAAATAAGCTTTTAAATCATATGTAATTGCATTATATTGCAAAATAAGATAAGCTTTCTTGACATTTTGATTCTTATTTTCTATAATCAATTTGATTTCACTGTGAATAAGTGGATAAACAAAACTATATAAAAAAAAATACGTGATGTTAAAATTTTTTGTTTTGTTGTATTTTAGAATGCAGAACACTCCAAAATCATTACTTCTGGCAGCATAGGAATTCAGAAGTAAAATAGGTAAGTAAAATGAGAATGATTATTACTTTTCATCAATTTACAGGATGATATTCGTAAAAATTGGTTTAAAATTTTAAATTTTACTTCAGGACTTAATATCAGGATAAAAAAGAAAAATTATAAAAAAACTGTATGAAAAGGATAACTAATAGTACTATGAAGAAAGATTAATGGAATGAAAAACTACAAAACTTAATAAAGAAAACAAGTATAAATTAATACCCATTTAAGTTCATAAATAAACGCATTAGAGAATTTTTAAAATGTAAAGATAACACAAAAACAAGAGAGAGGATAATGAAAGAAATTATAAAAAAGTAATCGAAGTACAAAATGGTGTAAAATTAAGTAAATCTATAACAGAAATATACCATAAAAACAAATAGAAAAAGTTAATTTACAATATGAAAAGGAGTACACAGAAAATGAAAACCTTAATACTATGGGATTTGTATATAGATTAATCAGCGGAAATTTCAAAAAAATTTATTATGGAAGTACAGACAGAATCTTAAGAGAAAGGGTTTAGTAACATGAAAAAGAACATATATACGGAAAAAGCGGAAAATTTCAGATTGGGCAGATCAATGTTTGAATGAAAACCATAATCCGGACCCGAAAGCGAAATATTATACAAAATTAAAGATGAAATTCAGAAGTATACAATAGAATCAATGATAATTAGAAGTTTCAAGTGCATTAACAAAGAAAAGAGGAAAAAATGTTAATGATTATTTTGTAAAATTATTTAAGGAAGAGGTAAAAGACAAAAAAATTAAATAATTTAAATATCTAGATTGCTGAAGAATGATCTAAAATTGTTATAGTATATTATGTATATGTATATTGTTGTTATATTATGTATATGTATTCTTAAGTTCTACGTTAAAATTTGAAACTTGTTTATTGCATTCTTATGAATATGTAAGTAAAAGTGATTAGAAAATATCGTAAACGTAACCATAATAAGATCAGAAAATACCGATCAATTTTTTCTGTATAATAGTGTATAATAAAGAAGAAATTCTCAAAAAAGAAATATACATTTTAATTATCAGGTAGTAGGGAATACACATTTGAAGTATAAATGCTTTTATACATGTAAACACCAGCGGCACATTTTTGTCTGATTGCAAAAATTGGGCAAACTATTCTTGTGCATAACTAGGCCATCTCCCGTGTACAGATTGTTCGTTATAGATATTTGAAGAAGAGATTTATTTAGATGGACGTTGGTTGATATAGATTGTCACGTTTTTTTTCATCCCTGTGTTTTTTATTTTCCTTCAAAAAACGTGCCATTTTTATTATTTATTTTTGTTTCTTTTCTATCGTTAAATTTCGTTTCGAAAGTGTAACAATTCTCTGTTTTATTTATTTTCCTTTATTTCCCTTGTGAGTTTGATTCCCTTTCTGAGCCCCGTTAATTTGTACTTCCGTTCTTTTTTCTGTTTTCCCCCAATTCGCTCAGACTTGCAGTCTCCCCTTAATTCATTTATTGCCTAGCAATATTGTTTCCCCTTTCCCGCGCTGCAAGTTGATTGGTGGAAATGTTTGGAGTTTTGGAGAATTTTGTTTTCTTAGATAGATTAGTATCGGAGTTGCTAAGCCGATGGTTATAATAATGTAGCCTCCAGTTTTAAGCTCGACTTAGTTTTATTTTGTTCCTTTTATTTTTGTTGTTGTTTATTTTCCTTTCAAGTAATGGCTGTGTGTGCGAGTGAGAAGTCAGGCAACGGATATCACACACATTCTATTGACTTTGACTGCCCGAGAATTACCTACGCAAGAATGCTGAAATAATCGTCGGTTGCCAACCCGTTTCGACTCAGGCAGAACAGCGCCCGATTGTCAGCGAGCCTGCCTGGATAGCGCTGCTTATCCGTCTCGCGTCAACTTAGTTCAGCGGCCGACCAAATCAATGGAAGCGCTGGGAAAGTGGCAGAGATAAACTTTACTGATCGCCGAATTGTTCGCCGGACTGAAATCAGCGTGCTCGAGATATTGCCCGCCACGAGAACTCGACGGTTTGCCCGAAACAGCTCTCCCAGGGAGTGGAAGGATTCCTCGACCGCCGAGTCTCCGGAACAACACCGCGACAGTGATATGTGTGCTTCGACGTATTTCAATGTGCATCACTTAGAGAGTGTTTCTGTGAATTCTACAAACAATTCAAGCAGTGAGAAATCGCGTGAGATTTCGAGTGCGAACATGGGATCCCATAGTGTTTTGCGTGGAGCACGAACTGTCGTAAGTGATCCATTTAGTAAACCTACACTTCAACTCTACACACAAACTGTGCTAATTAACTTTATCATTTTCTTTTCGTTTATTTGACTGCGCAATTTACTTTACGAAAGACTTTCTTAAAATAAAAGAACATTTTAAAACTATATTTTCTTGTATCAGATGATTCATTAATCTAATCATCACCTTGTTTGACACCTTGTCGGAGAAAGAACACACTCCGTAATTCCCCCGGTGTTAAATCTTCTTTTATTATGTTTTTTATTGTATTCTCATGTGTATTCTGGAGTGATGGAAATGATGAGTTTTTTTTTATTAATGAACCGAAGTCGACTTCATTTTAATTTTTCTTGATTTGTTTGTTTAGAGTGATTAAAGATTTTGTTTCTTTTCTTAAGCCTAGTGACGTAGTGTTTTTTTTTTATCATTTAGCTTATCAGTTTCAGGTCGTCCGTTATCCTATTAAAGCGGAATGGTAGCAGAGTGCTAATCTTAATCCTATCCTCGGAAAATTTATCTTTTTATTATATTTTTCCCGCCAATAGTAAAGGGGTTCGCCTTATTCCCATTATATCCAGTTTTTTTATTATTAGTTAATATCGTTCGTGACAAGATGTTAAATGAAGATCATAGCTTATATACGATACTCCTGGACGAATTGATTATGAATATTCTTTCGAGTGAAGATAACCAAATTCTGATGACTTGTGAATCCAGACAAATTTTCCTCTTTGGCGGAGACTTCAGACAAATTTTACCCGTAGTCAAGAATGGCCGAGATTACGACATTATTAACAGTTCTTTGAAAAGATCTCATCCTTTCTCTCGTTGTCCATTTCGATGCTAATTGATTATCGATGATAAAACGATGGTTTATATGAGATAATCCAAGAATAATCGATTGCAATGAAAGGGGTTAAAGCAACATTTTGAAGTTTTGAAGACTCTTTTCAAACCATCTCTTTTTCAAGCATAATAAAATTGGAATAAGTACAACAAAACAAAATAGTTGGAAGCTTAAACAAATTTCAAAAAGACGTGACTCAATAAGTTTAGTTGTTTTTACAAAAATATAATAACAAGATTTATTATTTTTTACAATTCAATTATTAAAAGTAATAATAATAAGAAAATAAAATTTAAGATAATCTAACAAAACTCGATTCCAAAGAAAGCAGTTAACGCATTATTTTGAAGTTCAATAATGCTCATTTTGAATTTGTCGACTTCCTCGTGACAATAAAAAATGAAAAATCGTTTTCCATTGTTGCACTAACATTGGGGCACAACAACAATACAACAATTGCGGAGATATAAGTCAAAAAACAATATGAAAAAAGTTGTAGTTGTAATGGCCTAATGGATAACACATCCGACTTCGGATCAGAAGGTTGCTGATTCAATTCCCGTCGCGGAAATTTCATTATAAAAATTATTTCTATTTTCCATTCGCACAGAAAATTGCGCCGGACAGACAGACAGCCAGAGAAATAAAAGATTTTAGTAATATAGATTCCCTTCTGCATCGTCTCCTGAGTATCTGCCAAATTTCAAAGATGGCCAACAATTGGTCTTTTCTGTAAAAGCGCAGGAGTAGGTGATATTTAATTATAAGCATCTTGTATGTCTTCCTGTGTATATGCATGAAGATATCAGCTTTTGGGACCTTGTGGCTTTTTAACTAAAAAATAATTTATGTATTTAACTAAAAGAATAAAAGAATATTTAACTAAAAGAATAAAATAACTAACAATAAAAAGTTCTCTGTCAATAAAAAGTTACTTACAATGAATCCGCTTTGCAGGAGGTTTACTCTTTTAAATACTTAGGCATCACCCTCTCTCAAGATCTATCGTGGAATTTACATGCACAACAAATTGCCTACAAAATCTCTAAAAACCTTGGTATCATTAGGAAACTGGGTTTCCTACCAACTCAGGTACTTCAGAATCTTAACTGGTCACTAATCAATTCCAATCTCTGTTACGGTGTTACGGTTTGGGGCTACCCCCCCCCCCCCCCAAATTCTATGAAAATATAATTCTTAAGGTGCAAAAATATTTTCTAAGATTTGTGGATAAGAAACCAAAACAGTACTCTACCCACCTCCTTTGGACAAAATACAAAATTATCCCGTTCTATCAAATCTATAAAATACAGTTAACCCTATTCACTTATAAACTATTACATAAGAATCTCTCCACATCTGTTACGCTAGAAACCACTTCACTCTCTCACTCTTATAACACAAGAACTACTCCGGCCCTACTAATACCTAAAACCAGCTCCAACTACGAAAGAAGAGCAGTCAGCTACATAGCTCCCAATCTTTGGAATAAAGTTCCCCAAGATATTAGGAACTGTCGTAGTCTGGCTCAGCTCAAGAGAAAACTAAAGAATCCCTTCTCCACACCAAGTATTGGGTTGTGTAATAAGTTCCCGCGGTTTTTTTTTTTTTGTTTAGTTTTTTTCCCGCCATTTTGTATTTTGTTTGGTAAAATATATATATGCATTCGCAAGTATTTTTCTTCCTTTATAAACCTATATGGTTCAATGTTTCGAATTAATTAATTTTAATTAATTTTTAGGCTTTTAAAATAGAAGTTCCAGGAGGCAAAAAAATGCATTTTCGACATCTGCTCTATTTCGCCTTTCGTCATGGTCAAAAAGCTACGGAAGCAGCTCGCGACAATTGTGACATGTATTGAGTAGATGCTATAGCTTCGAGGAACGCTCAAGATTGGTTTTCCAGGTTCAAAAATGGCAATTTTGACCTTGGCGACGCACCTCGTTCCGGCCGACCTTCCGACTTCGACGATGATCGCCTCAAGACGTTTCTGAAGGAAGATGGTCGTCAAACAATACGAAATTTGGCCGAAAAAGATGAGCTGTACCTTCAAGACCATTGCTAACTATCTCCTTGAGTTTTACTCGAAAACTTGGAGCGTGGATGCCACACAACTTGAGTGATGACAACATGAAAAATCGTTACGAAAAAGCAGCTCAACATCTAGGCCGACATCGTGGAACACCAGGTCACAAGCAACGATTTTTATACAGAATTGTGACCGGGGATGAGAAGTGGTGTCTTTACGTTAATATGAATCAAAGAAAAAAGTGGACGGCACCAGGCGACACACCCCAGCCGAGAGTCAAGCAAGATCTCCATCCCAAGAAGACAATGATCTGCGTCTGGTGGGACTGTGAAGATGTGATCTACTGGGAAAACTGGAGAAGAACAAGACTGTCGACAAGGAACGCAATCTTGCCCAATTTCATCGCGTTAACGAAGGAATTCAGCAGAAAAGGACCGATCGAAGTGGTCAAGTCATCCTTCTTCACGACAATGCACGCCCAAACACCGCAAACATCGTCAAGGAGGCTCTGAATCACCTCGAATAAGTGGTTTTACCGCATCAACCATACTCCCCGGACCTTGCGCCAACGGATTATCACGTTTTCTGCTTCATATCGAACCAAATGAGGGGCGTACCCTTCGCCAACGAAGAAGACCTCAAAAACTGGCTCACCCACTTCTTCAACATACAATCAAAAATTTTTTGGCGAGACGGCATCGAAAAGTTGATCGATAGGTGGGAACAGGTTCTAAATAATGATGGAGAAAATATATTGATTAATTTGATGTTAATTATTGTTTTCTTCAATAAATCTTATAAGCAAAAAAACGCGGGAACTTATTACACAATCCAAATAATTCCTCAAACCTAAGTTATCAACACATAAATCAGCTTCCCACCCTTCCTTCCCTATACTCTTCTCTACCCCTCTCCTCTGTTTCTTCGGTCTGAACTAAATGAACATAGAAACTTAATATCAAATTATCGACTTATTTTTCAATGGAAATATTTTAATTGAATTATTATATATATATAACTTTTCTTATGAGTCTTCTATTTTTATGATATATAACCATACATTTTTATCATAAAATCATATATTTTTATGATATATGTATCTATTTTTACGATTCTTCGCCTGTGACGATACTCTGTCTGCCTTCATGACGGGATCACCCTTAAGGCAACTGAGTGTCACATCTATAAATTGCTGTATATTGCAAGAAAAAACTTATAGGCAATAAATTATTATTGTTATTATTATTATTACTATTCAATGTTGGATATATTTATAAATATATCGACATCATCATAGTTGATTAGAAATACATAAGTTGTTCATGCAGCAAAATTTCATAGAAATTACTCTATCTTTAGAATAAAGGTTTTTTACATACACTATTCATAGTTAAGAATTCAGAAACAAAGCTGGTGTTTCTGACTATAAACACAAATTTACTTATCACAATTATACAGAAGAACAAAAATTACACGATCAGGTTTCTACCGCATGAATAGAGAGGTCATTTACGAGTACCTCTCTATTTACCTTTATTTTTTACCTTTATTTGAAAAATTCTTGTTAACTTCAATAAATCTATATATTATTTTTCCTGGACCTGCTGATAAGTTTTTTTGTTTATTGCAGAGTGTGGAATGAAAAAACGCACAAAATAACCTTCTTGCAACTGATATAATTTTATTAAATTCATTTTCATTTAACATGAGTTCATGAAGTTAAGAAACAGATAACTATATATTTTTTTTAAATATCTCCTTTCAAAGTATTGTGATGATTTTTACAGCTGTAATTTATTCATTCTATTTTATTCTATTTAATCTTATATATTTTTACTGCTGTGATCGATCATTATTTAATCCACTGTACATTTTAAATTTTTCCGTTAATGGTCAGATTCTGTTTGTTTATTTTTAAATTCTTATGGTTTGTGTGCTCCCATAATTCCCTTTTATTCAAATTCTACAGTTAAAATCAGTTATCAATCACGTGTCTTTTAAATCCCCCAACGAATTGTAAAGAACACCAACCAATCACAATACATACATCAGTTGAAACCCATGCTCTTCCGAAAATAAACAGTTGAGTTTAGATTCAGCTTAGACTCAGTCTACCTTTCTTTATCCGACCTGTGATCAGATTTCATTCATCACACTATTCACTGTTAAATATTACTAATCAAATTGATAGTAGTAGTAAACAAGGTCGTATAATTCCACGAAATATAGTGTTTGGGATCATTATTTGCATACTCATTTACATAAAAGAGCATTTGGGATCGGTATTTGCATAATGTTGTAAAACAGGGTGTTTGAGAGCGCAATTTACTTAAGAAGGTAACCTTAACGTGGGTTGTAAGGACGTGTGAGATCTGAATTTACATAATATTTTTTTTTTTTGGGGGGGGGGGTCCTACTTTGCGTAGAACTTTTGCATTGAAGGGGTTGGACATGTTTAAAGAATGAAAGACAGGGCGTTTGAGATTATGATTTGCATAAGACTGTAACATCAATGTATAAAGTCACCGAATAGGGCATTTGGTATCAGTATTTGCATACTCATTTAAATAAAAAAGTTGTTTGCATAATATTGGAAGGCAGGCTCTTTAAGATTGCAATTTACATAAGATGGTAACATGAACGTGTGTTCTATGGGCATTCCAAATCCGAATTTAAATAATAATTTCTGTAGGTGGTGTTTGAAAACAAACTTGCAAAGATCAGCTGCAAAGATCCGATGCAATTCCCATAATACCACAATGAATTGATAAAAGAGATAATTTTAAAAGTTAACATTGGCCTCTTCATATCTATGAAGTGACTCCCAAGAGATCTGCATTGATTTCTCATACAATTCTGACTGAACAACTTGAACAATAAGCCCATACAACAATTGATAGGCCGTGCTGGCGTGGTCGTGCGGTCTCGGCGGCGGCCAGCCGTGGCATCCAGTGCGCCAGTACCTGGGTTCGAATCCCGGCAGTGGCATGGCTGTTTCAATTTCCTTTCCTGTGTTGTCCAGCCACTTCTTCACTTTCTCTTCGGTCTGACGTCATTCCTTAATGGCGTCCTGGGGGAAGGCAACGGGAAACCACCCCCAGGATCTTTCCTCAGGTGTTTCTAGGAGATCCATGTGAGACCTCCATAGAATTGGACCTGTCTTCGGACAGAAACCTATGGATGGATGGATGGATGGAACAATTGATAGATGGCCAACTCCGCCAGCTTCTTTCTTAGGCACTGCACCACTGCTTGTTGATAAGCATCTGTGATGTCGCAGCTTCTCTGTTGAATTTGTTCTATTGACAGCAGATCAATTTCAATTCCATTCCCAGCTCTTCAAATGAGCACAGCTGTTTTGAGTAGAAATATTTCTGTAATCGAAATGGTGTTTGTTAGTTGTGTCATGAAAACTAAGTAAAAACATTGTCACCAAGAATGGCATTCTTCATTCGTTTTACTGTCAATTGTAAGGGTAATTTCTATTGAAAGATTAAAAAACATTATCGTTAGTTTATATTGCTCAAAAAATAATATGAAAGTGAATAGCATCAAATTTAGTTTTTTAAAAGAAAACTTAAAAAAGGTAAACAAGATATAAGTTCAGATAAAAAAGTTTTGATGAAAATAAAATAGAATGAACTGAATGTATAAAGAAAATAATATATAATGAATACATGAAGAAAATTGAAGATGAACAACGTAACTAGAAACCGAAATTTGGAGGAAATGTAAAATGAATTGAATAAAAACTTAATTAAAAAAATGTTTGTACTTACAAGAGCAGAAAGACAATGCATTTCGCTACAGTCTGTTATCAGGGAAGGCATTACAATCAAACTGCCAATCTTACAATGATGAGGGTATTCAGAAATGTTGGGGTTTTTATTCACGATTTGTGAGAAAAAACGTTATATTCCTGACTCGCAAAATCGAAAGTTATATTGTATATATCTGTTTGAACGGGTTCTCTTTATGTTTTTGATATGGACTCCCTTCTAGAAATAGTTTACGATGATTACATCCAAGGTCTTCATCTCTCTCTAAAAGAGAGATTTTTCTTTTTGTCACTTATTGATTGCTTTTTTTTTTCTTTTTGTCACTTATTGATTGCTTTTTTTTTCTTAAGCTTCTCTTGACTTATTCTTTTCCCTACAGTCTATGATCAGGGAGGTCATCACAGTCAAACAGATTTGCAGGCAATGATGAGGATATCCTGAAACGTTTGGGTGGCTTTTATAAACAATTCCTGTCAAACAAGGTCACTTTCCCTGACTCACAAAAATCGAAAGTTATGTTGTTTATATTTTTTTGAATGTTTCAGCAGCTTTATTGTTTTTGATAAGGCTTCCTCTCCAGTGATGATTTACAATAAATTTTTTTTCAAATTTTTCATTCGGGAGAACACAGACTAAATGCTTTCCATTGTTTCTTTTTATATGAGGGATTTATTTAACATAAGATGTTCTTTTGTCTTTTAAATGATATTTTTTTTACACTTCCCGTAATTTTTTTTATGCTTGAGAGAAAACAAGAAAGAATATTCCAACACACTTGACCTCATTCTAAAAAGTATAAATAGAAGATGAGAATGGAAATCAATGTAATTGATTCTAAACATGGAAAGTCAACTCATTCACAATTTGAATTGCTGAGTAATTCCTGAGGAAAAATAAGAAAAACTTTATTTTAATCTTAAAAAAATGAAATTTCTTTTACATTAGTGGTTTGTGTGAAATGTTTACTTTATCTTTTTTATCTGATTCTAAAAAAAATTCTCTTTTTTTTTGTTTTACAGTTGTTATTCATCATGAGTAAATCGAAAATACGATTTGATTGTGGTGAATGTGGATGGCAGGGAAGCCAAGCACCGCGCCCTGTAGGTCTATTGTGCTATCTCACGGAAATGAGGACAGACGGAGAGAAAGATTAAGAAAGTATGGCAGGAGAAATGCAGGGGAAACGGGAGAATCCCGAGAAAACCTGCCCAGCGCGGAACGTCCACCATCACGAAACCCACATGAGAACCGATGTCCGGTACTCAGAGGTGAGAGGCGAATGTCTTAGTCACAATGCCAACCGCGCCGCCTCGAAAATACGATTAGTTGAATATAGCTCAAGTTCCGAGGATGATGAGCAACCTGGTTCACCTGTTTTACAAACACCCTGTAGTCTTCATGAAAGAACTGATTCTAAGGATGTGGAGGAAAGACAACCACAGATATCTGTTCATGATAGAAAAGAAGAAACTCAATCGAGGTTAGTACAATTGCATCAGTTCATTTATAATTAGAACATC
The DNA here is from genome assembly GCA_023159025.1 of Thereuonema tuberculata. NCBI lineage: Eukaryota > Metazoa > Arthropoda > Chilopoda > Scutigeromorpha > Scutigeridae > Thereuonema > Thereuonema tuberculata. The sequence goes on from JAFIDM010084935.1 coordinate 138,735, forward strand.
CCAATATCTTGTACAATAGATCAACAATTAGTGTTTCTTATTTTGGATCATTCTCTCGGAGAAATCGAGTTTCTTTTAGACTATAATGAGAGAACTAGTTTATTAGAATTAATGCATTTACTTATTGGTAGATTCGGGATTGTGAAGTTAATGAAGATTTAGTGATAAATTCTCATTGGTTTTCTCATTCTGTTTGCCTGTCCTTTATACCTATTAACCATTTCGATTTGAAACAAATAATGTTATTAAAAAAATTATGTCATTCGGAATGGATTTTGAAATTCAAAGATGAAATTGAAATTAAGATCATACGACCACATGTATCACAAGGAGCAAGAAAAACCTGTATTGATTTGGAATTTGGAAAGATATTTCATTCGCCTTCAAAATAAAGACTCCTATTATTTTGCTCAGAATATTGTAACGTCTATTGCTTGTCATACAAAAGATAAACTGTGGAATTAAATTCGCAGAGGTCGAATTGTTGTATTGAAGCTTACCAAATTTTTATATGAAGAAGCTAGCGTTAGGGACTTGAAGATGTTGCGAAATTTCAAACTCATCTTATGGATTATCAAATTATTGTGATGTTCTGTGATAGTGGCAACAATCCTGTTTTTAATGGAAAAGAAAATTTAAAAAAATTGATTTTATCATCACGGAAATCATTTTGATGTAATTAAATCGATTTTGGCTTTTTATGATTATTTCTGTTTTTCTTGTAAAAATTGTAATCAATAGAAAAGTAATAGATCAAATATCTGAATTTAAACATTGAGGAAATATAATTTCATGTCAAAATGATGAGGTGAATCTGTCATCAAATATACAGATACATAAAAGAATGAATGCAATATTTAAAAAAATTTAAAAAACAAATGACTAAACTAACGCAAACAAACTACTTAGTATCACAGCCAAAGCAATTAAATATAGAAGTGAAAATTGAATATTTTAGCTAAGAAATAAACAAAGATCAGTCAGATATATTTTTTGAGACCTTTATTAGAACACAAAACTCCAAATATAGATCACAAAATTCAAAGTTAGCAGAAGAAACTTTAAAATGGCTTAGCCATGTAAAAAGAATGAATAACTTTGAATATCAAAATAAATTCTTAAATATAAGCCTAATGAAAAAAGAGACCAAGGACATCCAATGACAAAGTGAAAAGATCAGTTACATCTTCAAGAGTTAGGAACAGGCGATTCAGCATAATCTTGGATAACTTATGAAAATATTAAAAACTCACGAGAACTGCAATCGGTTTTTATTCGGAAACATGTTTAAGTAAAATGTAGAATAATGAAAAATAACTTAATCATATGACAACGATTGAAAAGTGTAATCAGTGCAGTGTTGATATAGATGCTTTGAGACAATCATACATCAAAACCAAACAATCCAGTGGAATGCATTGTTAATGAAATTCTAAACTTCAGACAGGATCAGATCACAAATGGTTTTCACAATTGATAAAGTAGATCATTCAGTCAATAGAAAGTCATTGCTGTTTTCGATTCTGAAAAAAAGCTGTGAAAAAATTATTAATTATGTTTCACTTCCATACAATTATTGAATTGATTACAAATTTATGTAATGTCAAATCCGTTTGCGATCAAAGTTATGTTGAAAATTCCGACTGTTTCCAAATTATAGAAGTTCGAACCTGCAACCTTGACGATTACACATGAAAACTCACAGGATAGCTTTTGCGATTGGTTATTTCATGTCTTCGTATCCAAACCTGTAACAGTTTTAAGTCACAATGGATCAAATTTTGAATCACTTTTCTTGTTGAGTTATCAAATTCGTAAAAATTAGAAACCGAAAACAATTTTTAATGGTCACAGCTTTTGTTTTTGTAATGGAAGAAAATTCAAATCATCAATGATATGTGTTTCATGCCAATGACTTTCAGTTAATTAAAAAGGGCCTTTGGCTTAGTTTCATCAAAATTTCGTAAAGGACTTTTTCCACATCTTTTAAACAAAAGCCAACATTTTAATTATCATGGTAAAATGTCAGACCAAAAATATTAGGATACTGATTCACTGAAGCCATCAACATGAAATGAATTTTTGCAATGGTATCAAAGCGAGATTAATTTAAATAAGGAATTTGATTTTAAAAAAGAATTAATAGAACATTAATAAAAGTGATGCGAATGTACTGACTGAAGCAGCTTTTAAATTTTGTAATTCTTTTTCACAAGTTTCACGTTGTTGCCACTTTCAAAATGCTTTAAACATTAATAACAGCATGTGTGAAAATCTTTCCAGAAACATTCTTTAAACCCAAAACAATTGGCTTAATTACACACAAAGGTTTATCAAATGTAAAACCCTACAGTGTTGATGAGCTAAAATGGATGTCAATGGAATCACACATTGACGGCGTTTCTATTGAATCTATGTCTTGAATGGTACAAAAAGGAAAATTGACGAATATTATGTTGATGGTTACGATGCTACAAATTCAACAGTCCATGTTATATTCAAGGACATCCCCAGTGTTTCAACAATTTAGATCAAAAACATTGTATTTCAATTTAACCCACAGAGATCATTTCCATCAAATTCAACAAATGATCTTTGATAATGAGAAGAAAGGATTTTCTCTTGTGACGAAAGGGGAATGTGAAAATAAACGCTAAATAAAATAAAAAATAACGCCACAATGAAAGAATTCGTTGATAAATTTATAAATTGTGAATCCATTACAACTTCAGAACAGTTATTATGGAGGTCGTGTTAAAGAAGTTATGCTTTTTCACGACTGTGAAATTGATGAAGAAATGAAATACACAGACATTGTTAGTCTGAAACTCTATGTTTTAAAATACAATCTTTATCTCCTCGATTTTCCGGAATTCTTTGGAATCTCGAATCCACTGACATTTCACCATTTTGTGATATTATCCAATGCAGGGTTCTTTGCCCGCGTCAGTTATTCATCCAGTACTATCATTTCGTCACAACAAAAAAGCTTTTTCCCCACTGTGTCGATCTTGTGTCGAAGCTTATTTCAGTCACCTTCCACAGTGTACACACATAGATAAAGAAAGAGCTTTAATGGGTGTGTGGATCTCTCTGGGACTTCAAAAAGCAATTGATTGTGGTTACACTGTTGAAAAAAAAATCTTTCAAGTTTGGCATTCAAAGAAACAACTCACTATGATAAAGGAAAGCAAGAGAGGGGGGGTCTGTTTGCAGACTATGTGGATACGTTTTAAAATTAAAACAGACCAATGACGGTTTTCCTATTGATTGGCAAACTGATGAAGATATATTCCTGATTATGAATTTTACGAGGGCATCAGTTTAAACAAATTTGACAATATTAAAATGAAGGCTTAAGTTATTTGGTCAAATTGTTTTTAAATTCGTTTTATGGAAAATTGGCGGAACATTCGGGAAAAATACCCACAGAATACGCTGATTTCCCCAAAGAATATCAGTTTAGAGGTCACACATTGATGAAATTACAAATTACTAGTGTTCACACAAATGTTGTATTGGCGGCATTTGTTACAGTTCAGACTCGTTCACAATTTGATGAATTTTTAGAAAAAATAGAAACTCACGTTTTGTATATGGATACTGATAGTGTATTTTATATTCGAAATATTAAACTATCTTTTGTAATACAAAATACAAATTTCAAATACAATTAGTTTCCTATTTAGATGAAATGACCGACAAAATTTCTTGTGATTTATGGTTCAGAATTAACTGTATATCCATTCCTTTTGCAAACTACCTAATGTGTAAATTTTTTAAGTAACGATAGTTACTAATTTCAGTTGTATGATGCTGAGAAATCAATTCATGTTGTTTTAAAAATCCGTGGATTTTCTCTCAGTTCGTAGTCTGTAAAGTAATGACATTCGATTATTGAATAAAAAAGGTTTGTGAAAAAAAGGTTAGTCGATGGTAATGATTTATCATATCGTACAATTTCTCCTATTCTCACGAAACACAAAATTCCTCGAACTAAAGAAAGTCAAATTATTTTGCATCAAGATATTAAAGAATATCGGGCTGTATTCAACAAACATCAAATTATCAGCGATCAATATCAAACAGAATTACACAGTTTCTAAATATTATGCTATTGCCTTTCATTGAGAAAACAATATCATCATGTCGTCTCCCACTGTCTCTGTCTCCGTAATTGATTCCAATATTTTTAAGTTTTAACATCCTTTTATGCCATTGATGAGATGCTCCTCAGGATCAGAATAACTTATTTTGTTCAGAAAATTCTTCGTAACTGCTAGGAAATGTGTGATCAATCTCCATAAGCTATGATTTTGTTTTATGGAGCATATGAAAATTGGTTTAGTAAATTTTCATCGATTCAGTTTCATGATGTAGTTTCCAATTTAGCTGAAATGGATTCTGTCATTCCCCGTGTGCTGATTGTGGACGATTTAATGGGTGAAATGGCAAAAGCCGTTGAAACAATTTTCACCAAATATAGTCATCACTGTCATATGTCGGTATTTTATTTAGTATAGAATTTATTTCATAAATCGGCCGTCTACCGTACTGCTGGTTTAAAAATGATTTATATAAGTCTTCATTCAATTTCTTCTGTCAAAATTTCTTCTGTTGAATATCTTCTATTAGCCCATTGCTATTAATAACTTTGCGTTTTTTTTTAGTATCTTGTAATGTTGTAGTTGATTAATTTTGCAGATTTAATCATCACTAGGAAGACCCGTGAAATATTCACGGAAGTAAAACAAATTCCACATTTTTGAAATACTGTGAAATTTTTGAAAAACACAAGATTGAAAAAGATGTTTTAAGCTCGTTTTTTAAAAGCCGTGACTTCCGTAACAGCCCACATATAGTTTGAAAGACTAAGCCAAATTTTGTTAAAAAAACAAAACAAAATAAAAAATTGATTTACCAGTTTCAACAATAACAATAACGAATGTCCAACAGCCAATACCAATCATCCTTCCTGGGCAACAATGACAGCACGTGTTTCCCTACTGTTGAGTAGTAAGCAAGCGGCTATCCCAGAGTTCAATGGGGTAACCGCCGAAGCTGTGGAATTATGTAAAAAGCAAGGTTTCACGAACTCTGATAAATTTTGAAGCATGAACTTCATGCATTTCAGTGTAAACTTCATTTATGTGTGGAAGAAAATCTCAATACGCTGATAATATTTGCGTAAACGCGCTCCGTCGTGCTGAAGTGGGGCGAATAGTAGAACGCCATGTTTACAAATGGGCGTGACGTCACGACTGACGTGTTCCAATGCTGCACTGTGATTGAGTGACTCTGCTTGCAAATTTAACTGAATGGCATTTTGTTTGTTGATTAATGTTTATTCTTCTACTAATAGGATAAATTTACTATTCAATGCATACATTTTGCTAAATGTGTCAATATTGATATAATGATTTTTCATAAACTGTTTCTGAAATGAAAAATTGAATGATTCCAAAGTTTAATTCTTTCTTTTCATTTTCCTGCTTTTTTAATTTCCACATTTCAAGTTGAAACAGTATACGACGAAACCTGATACTTTGTTCTTCAAAACAATTAAGATGTGATATTCTTTTTCTTAATAAAACCTTAATCAATTATTAATTTTCTTGCTAACCTTCAGAAATAATCAAAATAAAAGTTTTTGAAACAAGTTTCGAGTTTTTCTTTGCTTTAGTAAAAAAGCTTTACAATTTAACAAATATAAATTTCTAAGAAATAAATGATTTTTGAATTTTTCAAACATTCAATGGTTTGAAAAATATTTTAGTTTCTTTATCGGATTTAATATTTTCAGCAACTTAGACTACGAATAATGAACTAATGTGTTATCTGTTCATGTTCCCTATCAGAAATAAATATACAGATATAAGATGTTCATAAAAAGTTTTATTGAATTGAGCTTCCCTCATTCATCAATATCAATAATTTCTAGAATTTTTTTGATTCACATAATTTTCAATTGTAAAATTTAGGATATTGTTGTTAAAATTAGTGAGGATTTGCAAAATATTTATTAAAAAATTACAACGTGAATTTAAGCTTATTTCAAATAATTTGTAGGTAAATGACTAATATATTATTATAAATAAGATAAACTTTCTATTTAATTCGTAAAAAGTATTCTTTGCAAATTATACATGATATCGATAGTAATACTTGAATACTTGACCAATACTTGAAAATTATTTCAGCTTGTATTTTTTCCCAAATTTATCGGTTATTATTTCAGTTGACTAGAATGTTTTATTTTGAAAAGGCAGGCAATTTATAAATGTATTTTACTTGTAAAACATTTTGTTTAATTTAAAAAAGGTCATCTGTAAATTAAAATGTAACTGTTTATTAAGTTTCAAAATTTAATAATTATTAATAACTTTTTTAACTAGGAAAAAAAGCAATGTTTGGATTTCAAAATATAAAAATATTACATTAAGAGTTTATTGACAATAGCCATATTAATATTTCCATACTAAAATATTCAGCTACAAAAATCATGCAAAAATCTAAAACATCACAAATTCAAAAGTTACATACTCATCCTTTCTCAGTAGGCCTATATAAATAGAATATCCAAATATCAGCTATCATTCAATAATTATTAGGAACTACAATTACTTTTGGTGAAATTCTCTAATTACTTTACTGGAAACAAATTAGTTTAATTCAAAGTTTGTAATAAAACTATTGCCCGTGGATTTTTGTATCCTGAACGTTTTCTATGAAATTAATAAATGTCAATCTCTTTCTTTATTGCATAATCCTCCCTAATCCTCTTCCTCGTATACATAATTACGAAGTCCTCTCTTACCTCCTCATCTCGAAAGAATAAAGAAATACGAAATCCTTAAATACGAATTTTCGGAATTTATTCTTAATTCCTTTGACAAGCCTAACGACTAAAAACTGTGGATAACAAAAGATAAGCACGAAACACAAAAAACAAAGTAAAAGAATAAATACATCACCTAGTAATAACAATAAGCGTAATAGTCGCTACAAAGACAATACATCAAAAGAAATATAATTGTGGGAACAATCAAAATTTGACAAATTCAATTAATGATGCAAATCTAGTATCTAATTCTACCCATCATTGCGGTTAATGTTTCTTCCTTTAGGATTACAAATGATAATACTCTCAATATTTTTTTAATTTTAGACTCCTTTTCCGTGTGTAGAACATCCATTATTGAACTAATCTGGGCCAAACTTTATCGAATCTTCTGCCAGCTCTGAAATGTCAGTTCTGTTGTTTTTTTATGTAGCTTGTGTGTTCTCGAACACGTTCATTGATCGTCCTTTTTGATTCTCCAATAGAAAAATTCTGGCAAGAACCACAATTTATTCTATACACTACACCCATTTGATTTTCCTTATCAATTTGATTAAATTTTTCACATAATATATTCTTTAATTTATTCTTATATATATGATTCTATTGGGCGTTTGCTCATTTACCTCTTTTATAGTAAACTTATTGTGTCGACGAATTCACAAAAAAGACTTTGATGATAGCATAAATAATAAGAGAAATGTACATAACGTAATTCTTCATCTCACTCCTTCTATATATGTAATTATTAATCATCATCATCTTCTCAATAACACAAAATAAATATAAAATTGAAAATACATTTGTTTACAAAGCAAATTTTCGAAGAGACTATTTCCTTCTCTTCTTCTTCAGCTACAATAATTCATAACAAATATGGAAAGTGAAATCGTGATAGTTGTAACATTCCATTGTAGTAACTATTATTTTAACAATTAATCTCATCTATTCTTACCTTATTATTACATCGAGATTATCTACTTATATCCCTAGCCAAGTTTTCAATAACATTACTAACTTCAACACCATTGTTTCTATTTATATTTCTATCTTTAGTATTTCTTATTTATAAACTTTCAATTGTTTTTCTCATTTTACAATCTTTCTCAATACATAAAATTTTAGTTTCTTTATTAATGCAATGTGCTTTTCTGGAACAATGTTCTGCCATTTTTAATTTTACATTTATTTTGTGTTATTGAGAAGATGATGATGATTAATAATATGAGAAATGTTTTGAGAAAAAAAGGCTACGATATTTCCTTTAACAGTTCATCAGGAATTACAATAAGTTTACTATAAAAGAGGTCAGTGAGCATAAGACCAATAAAATCATGTACCATACTCAAATAGTAACAGAATAGGTTTGAAAAGAATTTGTAAAAAATATGGTATCGAATTGGGTTTTTATTATAACAATAAATTAAACAATATATTATATGAAAAATTTAATCGGATTGATAAGGAAAATCAAATGGGTGAAGTGTATATAATAAATTGTGGTTCTTGCCTGAATTTTTATATTGGAGAAACAAAATAGACGATCAATGAACGTGTTGAAGAACACACAAGCTACATAAAATACAACAGAACTGACATTTCAGAGCTGGCAGAACATTCGACAAAATTTGGCCACCCAGATTAGTTCAGTAGTGGATGTTCTACACACGGAAAGGAGTCTAAAATTAGAAAAATTAATGAGAGTTTTATCATTTCTAATACTAAAGGAAGAAACATTAGCCATAATGATGGGGTAGAATTAGACACTAGATTTGCATCATTAATTGGGAATTTGCCAAATTTTGATTGTTCCCACAATTATGTTTCTTTTGATGTATTGTCTTTGTAGCGATTATTACGCTTATTGTTATTACTAGGTGATGTATCTATCTATTCTTTTTCAAATTCTTCTTTTAACTTCTTCCTTTTCATCTTTGTTTATCCAACAAAAAAACACCATATCTCCATAACATGTAGTTTATTTAAAACTTTTCGGAATTTTCGGGATGATAATACGTCATCCCTTCTTCAAGCGAAATGTAACAATAAATTAGTTCTTTGGAATAACCAAAAATACGAACTAGTGATAAAACATGAACACAACGTTGAAACAATTAATAATTGTTTTAACAAATATGAAATAGCAAATATGCTTATACATTACTTTACAATTTTTGAAAAAACAAATATTTAACAAACAATCCAAATGAACTAACAACATAAAAACACATTAGACAAATCAATTCTTGTTTACAATAAGATAACTTAGATATTTTGAATCCTTTAATTTAACTAACAATCCAATAATTAAAAAACATTTTAATAATGAAATTCATCAATATTAACCACTTTTTTTACATCTTTTTTAATTAAGTCTTTTACTAATATAATCGTAGAAGGGTCTACTTTAGCCCCTTCATATCTATTAAAATTACTTCCTTTTGTACATTTTATTATACAACTTTCTAATATTTTTCTCAGACTTAAATCTGTTTCCTTATATAAAATTTTAACATAGTCCTTCATAACATGTCCTTTTTTGATACAATGTTCTCCAATATCTGAGACGTCCTTATTGGCATTTTTTAAGGCAGTACCGTGCTCAGACATGCGCTCTGCCATAGTTCTTTTAGTCTCCCCGACATAAAATTCCCCACACGTTCTACAATCCACTCTATATACTATTCCCATTTCATATTGCCCATCCCTTTCATTTTTTTTTTTTTACATAACAAATTTTTAATTTTGTATTGGTATTTGAACCCAACATCTATATTAAAAGACTTACAAATGTTTCTCAAAATCATGCTATTATCATTCATATATGGGATAAAAACTTTATTTGTAAATTTTTCAATTTCTTTTATTTTAAAAGTATTATAATCATTAATTTGTTTATTAATGAACTTTTCTGAGTAATCATTTTTCTTTAATAATTTAGTCATATCATCAATTTTTTTCAAATAAGTATCTTGCTTACTTGTATTTCTATCAATTCTCCTTATAAAATTTTCAACCACATTCTTTTTTATACCTATTCCATGTCCCGATCGAAAATTCAAAATATGATCACTCTGACAATTTTTTCTGTAATTTTCCATTATAATCCTTTTATTTACATTTATTAATTTGAGATCTAGGAAATTTAACTCATTATTTACTTCAATTTCTTTTTTAAATTTAATATCTGTACTTCTTTTGTTTAAGTTTTCAAAAAATATGTCAAACTGATGCAATGTCCCAAACCAAATTATCAGAATATCATCAACATAACGATAATATTAAAATGTTTTTTAATTATTGGATTGTTAGTTAAATTAAAGGATTCAAAATATCTAAGTTATCTTATTGTAAACAAGAATTGATTTGTCTAATGTGTTATTATGTTGTTAGTTCATTTGGATTATTTGTTAAATATTTGTTTTTTCAAAAATTGTAAAGTAATGTATAAGCATAATTGCTATTTCATATTGTAAAAACAATTGTTAATTGTTTCAACGTTGTGTTCATGTTTTATCACTAGTTTGTATTTTTGGTTATTCCAAAGAACTAATTTATTGCTACATTTCGCTTGAAGAAGGGATGACGTATTATCATCCCGAAAATTCCGAAAAGTTTTAAATAAACTACATATTATGGAGATATGGTGTTTTTTTGTTATCTATTCTTTTACTTTGTTTTTTGTGTGTCATGCTTATCCTTTGTTACCCACAGTTTTAAGTCGTTAGGCTTGTCAAAGGAATCACGAATAAATTCCGAAAATTTGTCTTTAAATAATTTTATATTTATTTATTCTTTCGAGATGAGGAGGTAAGAGTGGACTTCTTTCTTTATTATTCATTACAATAACAAAATTTTGAATTCCATTCGCCAAATGCTAGTTCAGTTTAAAATTGGAAAACTGAATAATATTTGATGTCATTTAGTTATCTTGTTTGCCTAATATAAATTAGGATTAGTAATGGAATATTTGAATTGTAAACTTTAGACTATTTCCTTCATACGCATAGATAGATATGGTTCTGAAGATACAGCAATGGTACTAATCGTTTGTTCAAACTAATTCCGAAATAATGTCTAAAAATTCATGCCAAATTTAAATCTTGTAGGTAAATTTATATGTTGTATTTTCGTATTCTATGGATCTAGAAAATCAATCTTCTGAAATCGTAAATCTCTATTTCATAAAATTGTTGTGACTTGATTTTTGGTCTCTGTAGAAGCATATATCTGTTACATGTATTGTAAATAATTCATTATCTTTATTAGAATTTCCTCTTCTTTTCTAGTGTTACAAAAATGGAACAGTTATCAACTGAACATCAGATAATTTCAAATAGAGGAATAGAGGTATGAGGATTTTATTTAAAATATTTTATAAATACACTAAGTGTCAGTATATAATACTTCAAATGGGATTTAAAGGATTTCTTAACATAATTAGTTACCAATAGGAATTAGAAGAAAACCTGAAAATTTGATTCAATTAAATGATTTACTGTATTTTTATTGGTAGTGAAAAAAAAATAAACCAATAATTCCTTCCATTTAATTAAAATAAAGGCTCCATCTTGGATTTCAGTAATTTTAATTAATTTTTGATCTGCAGTTTCCAAAAACAGTTCCACATGTTATGAAAGAATTTGAGAATCCACAAGTACCTTTTCCCCAACTAACTATTTCAAAAATATTTGGTTAATTTCAATACGACAACAACAACAACAATAGTAATAATAAATAATTAGGAATTCTTATACAAATCTGTTTTGTCAATATTTCATAATGTACTTTGATACAGCATCTGATGATTTTTTAATACATTGATGTATTATGAAGTATTTGACTGAAAACTATTATCTTTAGAATTAAAAATTAATTAAAATTAAAATTTTCACAGAATTGAATATGGGAAGCTTATTGAAGATTAAAAGTATAAATGAATAAAATTCTAATTTAATAAGTCGAATATATATTTTTGTAGTTTAATATTTCTCAAGTATATTTCTCATATTTTAAACAGAAAAATTATAAAATAGCAACAAAGTTAAAACTGAAATCAGTGATCCCGTTAATTATTTTGAAATTCTTATTATGAAATTCTTATCATTAACTGAATGATAATCGACGATTATGATCTCTAAAAATAATTATTATAGGCTTAATTTGTTGAGTTGACATTTCCTTTGGTCAAAACATTTTTGAAATAGACTATACAATTTTGAATTGGCTCAATAATATTTTGAATTCCTTCGAATACGCACATATATCTTAATAGAATGTATAGTATTAATTAAGTACAATATTCTAAAAAATGAAATAGTTAAATAAATTAAATTAAATAAATATATTTATCATCAGTAATTCAAAAATTTAGTTGGCCTACTACTTATCTTTAATCATGGGAAACCAAGTTTGTGTAAATGATAAGCCAGATTAGAATACAATTGTTCAAAGTTTTTAGTCTATGAGGGGTGATCTGAAACTAAGGTTACAAGGCCGATATTCCTGGAGTTTCGTCCGTTATAGAGACATTAGTAGTATGCGGTAATTCTAATACATGCGGTTGGCAACTGTGCAGAGTTTCAGCCAATCGCCACCTACAGCGCTAGTGGTAGGTAAACACAAATGGCGACACGTTTGGAAAACTTGTCTCGCGAAGAAATCCGCGCCGTTATTCGATTTCTGTGGGCGAAACATGTAACTGCGGCTGAAATTCACCGGCAGCTGGTAGATGTTTACGGAGCGACTGTAATGTCTCGTCAGCATGTCGCAGAATTGTGTCGAAAGTTTGCGACCGGTAGAGAAAACGTCACCGACGAGGTCGCAGTGGCCAACCAGCACGACAGCACCAGATTTGAACACAGCTCGCGTGGAGATCAGGGCCACTGTGTTTTAGGACAGCGCGGGTGTCACACTCGTGGAGTTTTTGGAAAGAGGGCACAAAGTGATCGCTGACCGATACTGCGAGACTTTGAACCGATTGCGCGAAGCAAATCAGGAGAAATGGTCTGGACTTCTCACCAAGGGCGTCATCTTCCTTCACGACAACGCGCGACCTCGTAGAGCCCAGAAGACTATCATGCTGTTGAAGCAGTTTCACTGGGACATCATCGACCACCCTCCTACACCCCGGACCTCGCTCCCAGCGACTTTCATCTGTTTCTCACTTGAAGGAGTACCTAGAAGGGCGACGATTCGCTACAGACGAGGAGGTGAAACACTTCGCGACAACGTGGCTGAACACGCAAGGACAGGATTTTTACCAGGAGGGAATATTCAAACTCATCCCACGAAGCGACAAGTGCCTAAACCGATATGGAGACTGTGTCGGAAAATAACCTAATGTATGTACTATCAGTCGGCTGTATTAGTTGTATGAAATAAGATGTACACGTCTTATTGCAGTCTTTGTAACCTTAGTTTCTGATCACCCTTCATATACTTATATCTATCTCCTAGCTTTTGATTATGTAAGAATCACTTGTAACTTAATCATTTCAATGCAAATGATGTCCTTAGAATTAATGAAAAGAAAAATAGTATAACCCAAAGTACATAACGAATAATTTAAATCAAATTGTATCAGATACCGAATTAAAACTTTATTTATCTTGTACAAGAAACCAACAACACATCTTTATATCATAGAATAACATCCTTAATTTATTAAAGTAATGAACACTAATGTTCAATTTTCACTAACGAGTACTGGGCTAATTTTGATAGCTTGTAAGCCTTTCGTCAGACACTACTTAATTGTAGTTTTTTTTTTGCATTAGGTGTAAGGTAGGACTAGATAGTTCTAAATACTATTTTTTTTTAATTCTTATTATCTGTTTGATTAAATGCTGGCTTCATTAAATTGGCTTCAAGGATATATGAGAATTATTTCTATATATTTATTCTTTCTTTTAATATTTTCCAACCTTTCTTTCATATATTTTTTTTCGTCGTGCTAATAACTACAGATAACATATTCTTATAAACTAGTCAAGTTTGAGTTTTCATTGTCTGATATCTAAAATACCAGACGTTAAAGTTTAAAGTCAATTTCTCGACTTTGCTTAACAACCTTTTAAAAAGAATAATTAATGAAAAATCAATAAATCTCTATAAATATCTACTGTAACAGACGGCGTTATCAGAGCAAAGCCAAAGACTTAATTCAGTCTTTGCAAATCTTTAATCCCCGGTGTCGAAACATTTGCTTTCTGGACTGTCAATGCGGTATTATAGAGGACACATGGAAGCAGGTTTTGCTATGGAAAACATTTGGTTAGGCTGTATAGGCAGTGCCAGGAAATAAAAACATTATATCAATGTGTATAAAATTGATAGGAATTTAGAATTTTTTAAAACAGCAAACATTTTTCCATTAATTTATAAAAATTAGCGGAATGGAGTTCTCCCATACATTCCCTATTCCTACCAATCATGTAGCGCCTTTTTAAATGGCCCATTGGTCTATTCCATGAAAATTTTTAAAATCCTATTTTTTCATAAACACACATTGAAAAGTAAAGTCGAGAGTCCTTTTGTTCTTCATTTCTCAATCCTCAAGTATTCTCGACCAATCACAATTGGTGGCATACAATGATTTAATTTGGTTTCCTTAAGGTACAGAAAACTAACGGTAGGGATGAAAAAGATTTATCTTTTCCCACGGTCTGTCAGTCCTGTCGATCCTGTCTCTATCTTTGCTTGGATGCAAGAGAATGTGATGTTTGATAACAAGAAAAGTTTTCAAAATCCGGTGGGAAATATCTATACTTACTAAATATAAGATTCATTTAAATGAAAACGAACTAGAGAGCATGAGTAACGTATACCAAAAATGCAAGTCTTTTGTTGAAGAATGTAATAAGTGGTAAATTCCAGTAAGTTAACTCATGACAAAGACATGCATTTTTTTGTACGTGCCGATGGATTTCTGTACTCTCGACACGTATTAAGCTCTGTCACTGTTTCATAAAATTACTGTGGTGCCACATATGTTTGGTGTCGAAGATCCCCTTATTAAACCCATTCGGAATTTTACTATCTCTTGTTTTCATTTAAATTACTCATATCATTACAATCCATAAGAGATCCAATAAGGATTCCCTCATGTCTGTACTAATTATTGTTTGGGCTAGAGATGGGAACGACCCAGACAGACGAACAGAACCTTCTTTAGAGCTTCCTCCCCCTCATTTACATTGTTTGTACGGGGTGGTTAAAAAAAACCTATGCAACTTTATTTTATTAGAAAGAATCTTCGGATGGAGTTATTAGAAAACAAGAATTTTCTCTCACCGCTGGCGGAAACTTCAATCAAAACATTGTGAGTAATAATCAATTTTTTAATTTTTTTTTAGATTTAAACCTAATAGAAAAAATAATTATTAAATAATTTAATATTTTAATTAATTTATAATATTGAAACTCTGCTGTAATAGTTAAATACTGAACATTGGATTTAGGCTTGGTGTTTGATTCCTAAAGACATGAACAGCACACGTAAAAGTTTTAAGTACTGAACATTGGATTATTGGAAATAAAAATTAAAATAGCTATTAATCGAAACTGCATTAAAAGTGTTTCCAATAGTTAATCCACTAATTATTCTATTTTAAAGTAATACATTAGTAGGGTTATTTTCATGGCTATATGAATTAAAATAAATTTAAATCAGATTCTATTCCAATACGAATGTGTTCGATTGACCGATTGAAATGACTGGAAGAAGGAACCCAAGGAAATATAGAACTCCAAAGCGACATAAATGTACTGAAGATAACTTTCATGAATTGTTTTGGTAATGATAAATTTTGATAAAAAGAATAATTATGGGATGTTTTCCTTGCTGTGGTACCTCCGCTGAGGATAGTCGAAGGATGGTCCGTTTCAAACAATACTGATCTCATCAATGTAGTTTCCAATTTCAGTTTGATGAACTAAATTAAATTTCTGGATATCATTACCTGATGTTATGAAATTCAGTATGTTATCTATTAAATAATTATAGAATAATTGTAGAATATAAAATAAATGTAGGATAAATAAGTAAATATAGAATAAATATAGAATTATATTATTGAATAATTATGGATTTAAAATATCTTCAGGGCTTCATAAATTGCATAAGAACTTAAAATTCCTTCATTAAAAAAGTAAGTTCCAATAGAAAAAAAATCGAATTAATATAACTTTGAAGAGACGTTCAATGTCTTTGAATGAGTCTCTACAGCAAATAATATTCTTTTCTTGATAATTCCCGAAAGAGTTTAAAACTGCTTTAGTCTTTCATTAGATCTTTAGAACTAAAGTATATCTTCCTCTCCTATATTCTTAGATAAAGTAAAAAATAACAATACTCTATTCAATGAGTTCAAATGAAAAGAATTAAACTAAAGATTAAGCTAAAGAATTCAACGCCAGAATTTGATGAAAATGTATCCACTGCCAACTACAAGATGAATTCAATTAATAATTCAAACCACCCTGATTACTAACATGCTAAATTGATTTAGGTGTTTTCATTCAACCGAAAAACTCTATTTTAAATTTTAACATGAACTAGTAGAGAGAACTGTACTATCAATCATTATTATGAAAAGATTATTGTTACAATAAAAAATTATTAGTGTGGATAATAAAGAAATTTAACGTGCTGGGGATATAAGTAAATAAGAAAAAAAATCAGCGCCTGAACTAACGAGGAAATTGCCTTTCTGATTTTAGATTACGGGAATTGAAAACCACCGTTTCGTCCTTCTGCGGACTCATCAGCTCAAACCCTCGCCTTCCCTTAACCGAATCATGAAGGCAAGACCTTGTTAGTGTAAGCCCTCACCGATATGGCAGTGACCCCACCAACAACAAAAGACAAGAAAATAAATTGCTGCGTGTCTCGCCGCTAGCACAAACCTTCTCCTTCAAATGCGTAGGCTGGAGGGAAATATATAATATAAATTATCAATAATCTTTTCATAATAGTGATTGATAGTAGAGTTCTCTCTAGTATTTCATGTTCAAATTTAAAATAGAGTATTTCGGTTGAATGAAAACACTTAAATCAATTTAACATTTTAGTTATTAGGGTGGTTTCCTCTTTTGTTCAGGTGCTGATTTTCTTTTAACGTGCTGATATTCCAGCACGTTAAATTTCTTTCTTATCATGTCTTTTGTTTGAACCTTCTGTTTTTTATTTCCCTTCAGCCTACGCATTTGTAGGAGAAAGTTTGTGCTAGCGTCGAGAGACGCAGCAATTTATTTTCTTGTCTTTTGTGGTTGGTGGGATCACTGCCAGATCGGCGAGGGCTTACACTAACAAGGTCTTGCCTTTCTGATTCGGATATGGGAAGGCGAGATTTTGGGCTGATGAGTCCGCAGAAGGACGAAACGGCCGTTTCCAATTACTTCCCGTAATCTAAAATCAGAAAGACAATTTCCTCTTTTGTTCAGGTGCTGATTTTCTTTTCTTATTTATTTCTTATTTAGTAGTGTGGATTTTGATATAAAACAAATTAAAAGCAATCTTACCACATTTCAAAAACTTACAATGTAAAAGTAAGGGCTTTTCGTATTAGGTGAAGTTTGGAAAAAAAGTTGTATTATAAAACTTACCTATCTTCCCAAAGAATAAATTTTTATAAGCATATCATTGTAATTAAATAATCAAATACATAAAGTTACTATAAATCATTTGAATGGAATAAATGAAAGTGATTATAACCCTAATATTATTAATAATAATATAAAAAAAATAAAAAATATGTTACATTAAAGAGTAAAAAGACATGTTATCTTATTTAAGAATAATATCTCTAAAATTACAATCAAAGATAATAAATTAATATATTTTATAAAAATAATATTCTTTTTCTGTAGTGTGGAGACAGAAACACAGTGACGTGTGTTGCATACTTAGAAAATCAGACTAACGTTGAAAATAAGACTATCGTAAGTAACTTTAACTTGGTTTTATTTCATCTTTATAGCTTAATATCAATAAAACCGTTTACTTTAGCTTATAAAATACTTAAACTTTTCTGTAAATTTAAATTAGACAATTGATATAGAAGGAATTAATGTACAAGAACTTCCTCCAAATTCAAAGAAAATCTAAAACTGAAATCTATACATTTAGGAAAGATAAAACTGAAATCAGCCAGATCATTATCCATCTACCTTTCGATGAAGATTACTAAAAACAGAGAACACCAGGAAAAAAGTACTATATTCAAATTTTAGATCTCAGATAACGAAATGTTCATCAATCTGTAAGCACTGGATGTTGTAGAGAGTTCTCAAAAAATGAAAACAACACCAGTTCATTAATTTTCGTTGATTTAGGAAAGCAGAAAACTATTTCATTGGAATTACAAAATTAATACATCCTCACACAAATTAAATATATAAAATATATTTAATGCTAGCGAATCTTCAGAAAAAACTTTGAGCCATTTGTTTTTCAAGCCCTAATCGTACAACAATTTCATAAACTAAATAGAAATATGAGAATATAAAATTTGGTTAACAATATGCAATATGATTGTATATTTAGTAGCTACATTTGTTAACCTAATTTCATGTTCTCTTATTCCTATTTTGTTTATGAAATTGTGGAACGATTACTGCTTCAAAAAGGAAAGACACAAACTCCTTTCTAAAAATTCGTTCGCTTGAAATATATTATATTGGTGTGAGGATATGTTAATTTAATAATATGACTATTAAAAGGAAAGAATTGAAAAGCAAGTTTGGAACTTATAATTTAATTGCAAATTTAATTTCCTCATACAGGGTGCATCTGAAATGTGCTGCCAAATTTAAAGATTGTATTCAATCATGCAAAACAACTAATAAATGTCATATAAACATTGGTCTGGAATTGCGTTATTTCCAAGACATGAACGATGAAACGATACAGAAATGTTGGCCTTTACGTCGTATCGTAGTCATTAATTTAACCCTCACCACCAGAAGTGGACCCCCCACCCAAACAAAAGTGGAGCAGTCTGGTTGAATACATTCCAGACGTCAGAATCGCCGCAGCTTGTTCTAGAAAACATTACAACAAGGAGGTACGGCAATGCAGAGATGTCCGACATCCATTTCACTTACGGAAGAGCAAATGCAAATTGCAAAGAAGCTGCACGACTGTACCAGGAAGCCTTTCCGCAATGACAGTGTCCATTCAGGAACATATTTAGTGTGATTCATCGTCGTCTGGCTAAGACAGGATCATTTACGACCGCTACTGTCGATAGAGGCAGAGACCGACACATCAAAACAATACACTTTGAATAACAGGTGTTGGATGAAGTTGCACAAAATCCTGCAACGTCCACTAGATCGATTGTCAGAGAAGTTGGCATATCCAAACAAAGTGTGCACATAATTCTCCAGGAACAGCTTCTCTACCCATATCATATACAGAGTGTGAAAGGTCTGTCATCCACCGATTACCCTCCACATATGGTCTTTTGCACATAGTATCTGCAATACTGTTCAATCTACTTTTGCGCAGGCTGTGCTTTTCGCCGATGAGTCTTGCTTCACGAAAGATGCCATTATCAATTTTCATAATGTTGACCACTGGTCCGATGAAAATCCGCATGCTCTGACACAGTCACGGTACCAACAAATGTTTTCCGGAAATGTCTCGATTGGTATCATCGGCGAGTGTTTCGGCCAGCTAGACTAACCGGCGATGCTTGCCGTCATTTCCTGGAACATGAGTTGCCTACATGTCTGGAGGATGTTCCTTTGCACACTCGTCGTCACATGTGGCTCATGTATGATGTTGCGCCACCTCATTTCAGCTGAACAGTCCGACGACTTCTGAACCAACGTTATCCTGACAGTTGAATTGGAAGATGACCAACATTATGGCCTGCTCGTTCCCTAATTTAAATCTTCTGGACTTTTCCGTATGGAGTTAGTGATTCTCTGATTCATATCAAACTGCTGACAGAAAATTCTGAAGGAAGGTTAAGACATCGCATGTATATACTTTGAATTCCAGTTGGGATTGATGAAGATTGAAGTATAATCTTTTGCATTCATATCGATAGAGTAAAACTGGAGTTAACTCTCGTGCATTTGATTTCTCAAAGTTATCTAATAATTCTGTTCAGTCTATTCTGGATATTTTCTTTTATTTCTATTACTTCAGTTAATTACTTTATCGTTTGAGTTTAAATAAAGAAATGTAAGCTATTGATTACTTTGATACTTTTGTTTACCACAGTAGAAAGGAGACGATATTCGTCAATAACATTAAATTCTCTGTAAACATTAAAATTAATCATTACCTACAACCATATCGTCGACATACTGATAATATTGTTAGATATTTCGATGGAATTTGTCCAATATCACAGCATCAACTCAGATATCCATGAAAAAGACCAACATTTCTACTACCATTAACAGACCATGATTTTCTTAGTACACCTGATTGTTCTGCAACAAATACTGATCGCAACTGAGTTTTCAATTAGGTTTACGCTCATCAAAAGTCCACAAAAGCTGTTCATTGACAGTATATGTATCTATAAGCTTTTCTTAATAAAATCCATTGTAATAGTGGAAAAACAAGAATTTGGTATCAAATACAAAATATGAAGTTAATTTTTACAATTTGTAATTTTTATTTTTAAAAAGGTTTGTAGTTGTGTTAAGAAATTGAAATAATTTTCTTCTCTAAATATATTCTTTGTATACTGTACCAGTATAAGGTAAAAATGGTTACAAATAGGATAGAATTAATAAAAGCAGTAAAACCTGAATGAATAGCATTCATGAATGATCTAAATTTTTATAAATTAATTTTCTTTATTCGAGAATTTTTTTTTTCTTTTTCTTTTCTTAATTCGAGAAAGGATGGGAAAATCCAATTATTTGCTTTCAAAAGCACTTAAGAAATAGCATGCTGTCTGCCTAGTCACGTATTGCAATACAATTATACTAGTCATAGCCTCGATTTTATAAATATTACTCTCATACTGTAAAGTATACTGTTTTCCATAGTAAAGCTGTTCTATGTTTTCATTTAACTTATTTTTTCCTCAACACTGTTTATATCTATTTGACCCAAACTCATCATGTGTTTCACTTCTGCTATTTACTATATGATAGTTTACTTCTAAAGCGTCTTTCTGGTCTCTAGAAATTTTTAAAATTATCAAATTCAATTATTTTATTTGTTAGTTGATATGATGCTGATTCATGTATCGCATAACATCTGTTGTTTTCGTTCTCTGCAAAATAAGTTCTTTACACCACGTCTAAAGTACTCTGTTTTTAGCGTACACACATTCTCAGGAATACATATTCAGCTTCGATTCATAAAGTGGGATAACAAAGTTGATCTATGATTTTGATCCTAATGTTTAAGTGAATAACTGGATAGCAATTGTTGAAATGTTATGTTTAATATCTTTTCAGAACTAGAAGAAGTCGACCAAAATGTTATAAAAACTAATTATTACTAAACAATATTTCAATACATTAGGAATTTCTAAAGTTTCTTTTTTTTTTCTTTTCAGATTGTATCAGATGTTCAGGGTAAATCATGTTCCTTAACTTTTCCGAATTGAAATTCTATTGTTTCTTTGTTTAAAAAAATGTCATGTTCATTTAATATCGTAAGAGTACTTCGATTTACGATTATTTATATCAATTATATAGAAAAAAAAAACATTAGAAAAGAAAGAATTATTGTTATTAATTTCGAAACAGAACTAGAATAGGTTTACCAACAATAAACAAATTATTTTATTAAGTACGACAAAACTACTTACTTCTATGTAGATATTGAAATTTATATAGTATTAATATTCATTGTTTCATAACATAAATTTGCTTTAAAAGAAAGTAAATGATATCCTTTTTTCACAAAATGCTTTGTCAAAAAAAAAAAGGTTTTCTGTATCATCTGACTTAAAATTAGAATTTTACGAATTAGAATTTGTAACAAGTGTCAGTAAACACAAACGATAGTTTCTTTTTTTAAATAACTAAAAATTTACATGAAATTAGTGCCGAACGTATTTTACCATTTTTCAAATATTAAAAGATAAACATATAAGCTTCAAAAATAATAAGGAAAAAAATCAGAAATATAATTTGTTTAAAAAAATAAGCAAAAAAAAAACAAAATAAAAGGATTTTAGCAGTAAAGTAATTTTATTAAATAATGTTTGGCCTTTTAACATCCTAGTTATAAATATTCTTATCACAATTTCTTCTTTAATTTACTTATTTGAAGATATAAATTATTTCTATCAAATGTAAGGTGTTATTATAATATAACAAACCTATTTCAAAGTAATTTTGTCAAATCTGAAACACATCATAAAGTCAAAATATATTCCAACAATCCTCAAGCATTAAATTAGTCATATGCTTGAAGTTCAAAATGCAATGACGTAATCATGAGCAGCAAAAAGAAGAAAAAAAAAGACCAATTAAAAGTTAGGATAAAATATAAGTAATATCTTCCTTGAAATTTAATGGTGGCAGTATGTGAAATCACATCAGTTCAATCTGAATCTTACTGCACTGCATGTCATGTCTTTCAATCTGGAATGCGATAAATAAATCTTAAGAAAATTATCAAAGAAGATAGAATGAAGAAAGTCATCACACAGGATTAAAAAGATTAAAAAGTTAATACACATTAAAATACAATAATTACTATCGGTTTCGCCTCTTTAACTAGGCTTTAACGAGTGACACAAATAATTAAAGCTTTGGTCTGTAACCAATTACATGATGAATGAACGTGCGTAACGATAGTGATTACAAAACCCAGTGTAATTCATCTGGTTTGCTTAATGATGAATGTGACAGGATCACATGTCTGGGAGAGATCTAGAGCTCACAATCGTCAACCGAAACGAAATAGGATCAGCCGCCATGGTGTTCTGGAACAGAAAAAAAAATTGTTTTAATTTTTAATTTTTTGAATATTTCTAGTTATTCTTGAACCTCGCCAGCAAGTTATTTAATGTCTCTTGATTTTAAATGGTAGACAAAGAGTACTGTTGGCACCTCTTGAAATCTCCTAAATCTGTATTTCTGTTTTTACTTTTTGCGTGCCTTGAGATTTTTTTAACTATTGACTATATGATTAGAAATTATAAATACTCCTTACTTACATATTGCAGTGTTTTGATAGATGTTCATAAATCTTCTTTGAAGCTTGCAGGATTAATTATCACTTATTGTTGTAATAATCCAAAATTTCATTTACCAACAGTGATTTGAACACTAACAAAAATAAAATGATTGTTATTCGATTATAATTTAAACTTTGACATTAGTTAGAAAATTGAAATTTGAGACCCTAACATGGCGATGGTTAATCAGAAATAATCAAATAACTGAAATGAACAGAAATAATCTAAATTTTCAAGCAGAACTAGGAAATGTCACAAAATCGAGACGAAAAAAGCAGAAAAAAAATGTAATTACCGAAGTGAGGACAAATCGTTTAAATACTAAGTTTGTCAAAAACAAATATGTTTTATAAATAAATAATTCTTCATAATTAACGTAATATTATTTAATTGTACAAACTTCTTTCCTTACATCATCTTAAGATGTAGCTTGAGAAAGATAGACCGATTAGACTATTCGAAATATTGCGAGGTAAGATGATGTGGGGAAAGAAGTTTATAGAATTAAATAATATTACGTTAATTATGAAGAATTTATTTATTATAATTAAGACTTTTAAGTCATAGGTGCGATGCTTTAATTTTAGTACATTCAAGATTTTTGGTTCAGAATTTCTTCAAAGAAAAATCTTCAACTTTTAAGAGATTTTAAAAAAAAGTGACTTTTCGATTCAGAAATTTATTCAAAGATAAAAAAACGGACGTTTTTATTAGTGATTTGGGTTTTTTTTATAAAAAAGACATTTTGGTCCGAGATTAGAACATTATTTGTAAGAATGCTTTGAGCATTACAGTGCATCTCACGTTTTGTTTGTTTTAAAAATTCCAAAATTCTTGACTATTACTTATTTTATTTTTATTTTGGATTTGGGAAAAAGGAGGATGGTTTTTCCTTTTCCGTTTAAGATGTAGCTTGAGAAAGACTAGACTGATTAGGCTATTTGAAATATTGCGATATAAGATGATGTAGGGAAAGAAGTTTGTAGAATTAAACAGTATATTATATCTTTCCAGAAATTAAGAACCAAAAAGATGCTGATATTTTGGAGTAAATTCTAGAGCTATTGTTTTTCTGTTGCCTTGCATTGTTCTAAACTCTTTATGTAATAAACTATAGAACATTCTTTTTTTCTTAATTTTTTTTAACAGATGCAGTTGAGACTAAGAAGATTGAATTAAAAAAAATATATTCTGCAAAAACTCAACTCCGTAATATCCCCTGGCTTCCAGAGGAGAAATATATTGATAATCTATTTGTTGACCTTGAAATTGAAAAGAACAGCTGTAATGGAAACAACAAGAAATATGAGAAAATATTAATTCAGGACATTTTCAAATCCAGTAAAGATGAACCACAGAACTGTGTTAAAGATATTTTTGTACAAGGTCAATTAGGAAATGGAAAATCCACTCTTTGCTGGCAATTGACACGAGAATGGGCAAATGATAGGGAGTATATGGATGACTTTCACTTTGTATTTTTAGTTCCATTGAGAGAACTACAATCACTTACAATATCAGCATACATCCGGAGTAAATATCTAAACATTACTTCCTGGGAAGAATTTGCTGCCCAAAAAATACTCTTAATTCTTGACGGACTAGATGAAGTTCAATCCAAGGATAAGATCTTGAAAGAAATTTTTGAACTAAAAAAGAAATCAAAACTAAGTGTATTTATAACGTCAAGATTTTATGAAGTTCAGAATAATTTATTAGCATCTTTCAATAAAATGAAAATAAATGGATTTAATAATATTGGAATAAATGAATTCATAGACAAGTATTTTAAAGACAACTTTGGAGTACTTGAAAGTCAGACAATTAAAAAGAAGTTATTAGAAAGTGGAAATATAAAAGAACTTTGCCATTGTCCATTATTTCTAATGTTATTTTGTCTACTAATAGAGAATCGTCCAGACAGTTACGAACCACCAGAAACTCAGACTGAATTATTTAAAGACATATTTAGATTCATTGTCGAAAGAAATTTCAGTAAGATTGATAGGAAACTAAAACCAGAGGAAGATTTATTGATTTCAAATGAAAACAAAGAAATTAATCAAATTCTTACTATATTTAAAAATTTTGGCTTTCTCGCCCTAAAATCTTTGAAAAAAGATCAGATGATTTTTACCGAAAAGGAAATTGAAGAAGCTCAATGTGATCTACTCATCAAAATGGGCTTCTTAATTTTAGCTGATAATTTCACTGAGAAAAGCTGCTATCAAGTAATACATGCTTCATTTTCAGAGTTTTTCATCAGTTTGTATTTGAAAGATTTATTTGATGCAGACAAAGTCAGATTTAAAACGGCACTGGAAGAAATGCTTACATTTAGTGCATTATCACAGAATTACATAATTCCTTTTCTGTGTGGTTTAATGGAGGAGAAACTCATTGATTTTCTGAAAGAGACTGAATATAATTTTTTAAAACGCAATTTGTGGAGAGTGGAAAATATATTGAAAGAAAGCATCAAATGCAAAGATGATGTTCTACTGTTTTTTTCTCGTTTACTGTCCAATTTCCTGTCAGTTGATGTTACTTTTACAGAAGAAGGAATTCAAATATTAAATCAGGAAATCACTACCAATCATATTGATAGTTCTAATTTTCCTTTGGAAAATATTTCTTTTTTTTTTTCAGACAACAATTTCGAATATAGAAGGCGCAATAATGAATGGATGTATTGCAATGTAAATGTCTATCCTAAAATGTTGCTAGAAAATCGCCCAGTCAACTCGTGTTTCTTCAAAGTATTTGAAAACGATAGTTTTGAGAGACTGTGTGTGAAATTCATTCATCCATTGACAGAAGAAAAAGAAGGTCAGAACTGTTTCAGTGATTCTCAATTCCATCAATTAATGAAGGTAATAAATCAGACGAAGTCAGAGGAATTTATATTTGAGTTTCCTGAGTGTCGCAGGTGTCATTTCCAATTTCAAGAGTTAATGAAACACTTTTTTTACTTCTTGGAGATTACATTTCTGAAACATCACGTTTCCAGTGAAGACATCCAAATGATGTCGGAGTTAGTTCAAGAAGTACCTGTAACAAACTTACATTTGATAGATGATGAGAGAGATTCGAATGAGTCACTTGGATCCTCCACCAATGACATCACGTTTGTTTTCTTAGATCCTTTGATCAAAAAAATCAGAATTAGTTCGTATTTAAATAGAATTTGTCTGATTGAGATTCGAATCAGCCAACAACAGATGGATCAGTTCATTGAAGCAATTGGTGACTCAGTTTCCATTAATGAAATTGCTATTAAGTATTTCAACCCAACTCAAATAACAATCGATTTAACACGAATGATAAGATACCATTCGAATATTTGGGATGACGATTGGCCAATGATTTGGATGAAAAATGTATGTGTTGTTTTCTCAGAATGCAAACACCTTTGCTTAAAGAAATTAGAGTTAATCAGTTGTCAAATGGAGGACAGTGATGTCCGTAGAATGTTGACTTTCTGCGAAATACAGACATTTGTATCTGATAATGAATTGCTGGCTAAATTAAATAAAGTTGAAGGGAAACAGATTTTCCATAAATCACTTAAGAAACTAAAAGTGACAGGAACATTCGGATGTGGTTTGGAATTTTATTCTAAACTAAGAAGAGTTGGTTTAGATTCAGACTCATTTATTTGGAACCTCAGATCTACAGATACTAATTTGGAAACAAGTGGACACAATTTGAAGGCCTTCTTGGAAAAAGTGATACCTGCTTTCAACATCCAAATAAATTTGAATTCCACAAACTATCCGAATCAGCTGGAGACAATTTTCGTATTTTTATTCGATACACACCGCCGATGTCAGAATTACAAATGTGGAATTCAGACATTAAACTTCGATTTAAATTTAAAAGAAGGTGAATATGGACTTATAAAACAGGAAAGAACTATAGAATTCAAAGAAATAACAAGTATAGCTGACTCTCTACAGAAATTCCTTTCTTTGGTTTCTTCTGGATTTGTTCATCAGTTGGATATTAACATAAAATCTAAAAATCTAGGACAGAAACTGAAGTTCATTGTTAAGCTTAAAGAAAAACTTCAACAAGAGAAAAAACTGGAGATAACAAGCAAATGGAACCGGTGGAGTTCATATATTCGTATAATCTCAAAGGTAATGAATTTCTTTTTAATGAAGTTTTAATACATTCTAACTAATTTTTTTCTTAAATTTATTAATTTTCTATTTATTTTATAAATGGTTTTTGTATGTTAATTAAATTATATGGAATTCAATATAAGATATTACTTTGGTATTGTTAATTTAACATTGTTGTTTAAGTTGTTCAATATTTGTTTTGATTAACATTGGAGTAAATATTGTACTGTTCGTTTTGAAATGCGAGAGCTACAAAACACAGACGATTCTACTGCCCAAAGGGGTGATACGCTGAGATGGGAACTTTCATAAGACCTGTGTTTTTTTTTATTATCTGTTATTTTTGCAATAGTATTTATTCTTTCCATAATTCTTTCCCGAAAAGCGCAAATAGAACGCAGCTACTAGTAAATTAACGCTGATAAAAAGTAAATATCCTGTCTTTATTTTTCCTCATACCTATTTTCATGAAATCCAAGGAGACCTGACGCATGCGCAAAAGCGTTGAAGGCTCTCGAATACGAAAACGAACAGTAACTGTTTATTTGTAAATATTCTTATGAAAATGACTGTTTCCAATTAACATAGTAATTGTGAGGATAAAACTGTTGAAAAAGTATTACTTCATTAGAATCCGAAATAGTTTCTGGAAACTGAAGGAGTACATATATAGTGAATAAAGATTAATTGTGTGACGAGAAATGTCAATGCTTACGTTGATATTAAATGTTTATGGTCAAATTTACATTCAAAGAATTATAAGCAAATCAGAACTTTCTTTTTAAACTGTCTTAATCTTAATGTTGTCTTTTGTACAAAAACTGAAATATATTGTGCCGTAATTGGAAATTGGTGAAATGACATCTTAGTATATAAAATAAAATTTTTGTATCCCATTAAATGGACATGCCATTTGGAAAAGCTCTGTTGCAATCTTAATATATAAGAGGGAAACTCACTCACTGACTCTCTCATAACTCACAGCCGAAACCACTGAACCTAGGAACTTTAAATGTTAAGAGATGTGTCCCCTTTATGACATAGCGCTCCTTGAAAAAGGATTTTTAGAAATACCACTCCTAAAGAGTGTAACCGGGAGGAAAAGTAACTTCCTCGAAGGTACTGCATATCTTTTGAATTGGAAACCTTTTGAATTGGAAAACGTGAATTTTCACATAAGTGTTCTTTATCAAAATAAAAGACACACGTCTTTGACGAATTTTCGATACTGACGTCCTAAGGGGTGTAAACGGAGGGGAGATGCGAACCTTCTACAAGGTCCACCTATCTTGAAAACTGCTTAAAATACTCCTCTTAAAAAAATAAAGAAATGATGTTAAAATATTAAAAAAAAATACTCGAATGGTAAACGGAATGAGGAAACGGGAATCGGAAGCAAATATCCCAGAAGTCATTTAAACTGGAATCGTTGAGTAAAATACTGTTTTTAAAAATAGAGAAATTCATGTTTAACAGTTTTTCCAAATAAAAATGTCCATCAGGTGAACAGGGAGGGAGGGATCTGGGGACGGGAAACTTCATTCACGAGTAAACGTAAGCTTAAGCTAGAAACAGGAAACATACTCTTGTTACAAAATGAAGAAATACATTTTCAAATTATTTTCGGAAAAACCCGAAGGGTGAACAGAGGGGGTGGGTTTCTATTACAAAGTAGGATCCTCACTGACTTATACACTGCAACTGCTAAACATATAAACTTTAATTTTTAACGTTTCTTTTAGTATTGGGTTTAACCTTTTTCTCAGGGTTTGACATCTTTCTTCTCTAAGGGGTAAAGAACAGCAGAAAGGTACAGGAAGTCTTTTGTCCTCCGATCTCGATGAAATTTAATATCTACGGGGCTTTCAGTTACAAAATACGAATAGAACATTCATTTTTAAATAGCACCAGATTTTTTAAAAACTGGAAAATACTTGAAGTGATCTCACAATTACAATTTCTTCCTTTTCCACATATGGAAAAACCCTTTCGAAGAACTGGTAACTTCCTAGTTAACGTACAAAGTAATGGATTTGAATTGAAAATGAATAATTGATATAAATTATCAGATTGTTTCAAAGTTGGCGTGTGATTTTGATTATAGCTAATTTTTAAAGTGGCAATAATCTGCTGCATTTAAGGGAGTGGTGTTGTGGTTTGTTCGACAATAGGTGACATTCGGCACAATGGTTCGATCAACATGAAGCCTCCAAAATCACCTTGAAACCAAAGGAAGACGATGGTCTGTGTTTCATGGTCCATTGCTGGTCTGATTCATTTCTCCTTCTTCCTACCATATCAAAAAATAATGACTGACAAGTATTGTAAGAAACTTGATATTATTCATGGAAAATTATCGAGCAAACAATCAGATTAAGTCAGTCTTCATAGACCTATACTTCTCTACAGTAAAACGAGAACCTGTCACTGCCAGTAGTTGTACCAGTTTAGTTACGAAACCTTGAATTCTCCTTTGTAAGGCAGCATTTATAATAGGCATTCTTAACAGATAAAGACGAATAAAAGACGATGAGCTGGAGTTTCTTAATCCGAAATATCGAGATGGTTAAAAAATTCTACATCTGAACCTTCTGCAGTAGTAGGAATAAAGGAATTAGTTTGAAATAGATCGGCATTTAATCTGGTGTGATATCAATAACAGATATTATAATGTTTGTCAGTCCAAATAACAATCAAATGCAAATTATCAGAAATAACAACTGGAAAAAGCCATTTTCTTTCAAATTCTATCTTTACTAAAATGATTGACAGAACTAGAGTAGTCTTTAATCCTGTGTGACATTCTTATATCTTATTTATTTCTTTTAATGTTTAAAAAAAAAAAACACATCTTTAATAGATTGTCGACTATGTTTGAAGAGAGTCCTCCTTCTAACAAAATATATTGTAAAAATCACAACCAAGGAAGACAATAAGAAATCAAAAAGATTTCGCATCCTTGAGTCATCATCAGTGGAAGTCTGGGACTGCCGTTTCGTCCTCGTAAGCCAGAGAAACCCATCGATGACAGACCCAGTCGTAAAGAGGATGAAACGGGCGTCCCACAGTCCTAACGACGATGGCTTAAGCATGAGAAATGTTTTTGATTTCTTATGTGCCTTCCTTGGTTATTTTTATGATTTACTAGAAGCATTAAACTATTTTTTTTGTTTAAAATATTTTATACTCATAAACTCTCAGTTGTTTTTATGGAAGACATTTTGAAACTTAAGAGGATACTCAATTCTCGATTCAAAATTCCAGCGTACATTTCTAGATATAGAAATGTATTGTCAGAACTGTAGAATTATGTCAACGCAGGCTTTCAAATTAAATGAATTAATTATTTGCTTCACAAGATATCCGGATGCAGATTCAACACTTAGACACGTCCATTGATTGTTTCACAAAGCTGACTGATCTTGTGTCACTTCTCAACAGATATATATTAATAGCACGTTCACCTATCCTGATGTTACTCCATTTCCCCCTATTCGTTCCTCCTCTGAAAGTAACATTGTGTTTGTCATGAATTCGGTTTATATCTTAATCCAACATGGCACATAATTTTATATGTAGAGCGAAAGAAACTCATCAGTTTTATAACGATAACTTGTATTTTCCTGTATTTAATTTAAGTAAGCGTACTAATTACGATAATAAATGTTTATTAGCATTGGTTTAACAAACGAAACGCACTAAAACAACAAACTTTAAATACTTTAAGCATTCAAATCACTTCCAGGAAACATTTCACTTTTCCAAGTAGGAAACGTGATATCCAGTAAATTGAGTTAATACTTCCAGGGCAATACATTTTTTTTCCATTAAATATATTTTGTTAAATTCTAAACTATTTTATTATTATTTTAATATTGTTTTTCTTTTACTTTCCAGAGCTTTTCTGAAGCTAAAAGTAAGTCAAAATTTTACTATAATTTCTTGTATTTCTTTCATAAGAATAATTCTTCTATGAACTCTAATATTATTAACAGGATAATGTATTATTATTATTAATATTATTATTATTATTATTATTACGGAAGATTAAAATAACTGAATAATTGACAAATTAATAAAAATTGCAATTGTGAAGATTAGGAAATAGAAAACCTTAAATTTCTCACAATTAATGATAATCTTGAAACATTGTTGGGATACTGTCTAATACTCTCTTAAATAGCATCTATTTCTGATGGAAACTAATAATTCTCGATAGAAACAAATGAAAAGTGATTTACATGATATAATACAGGGTGATTTCTAATAATATGGACATTTCTGAGACCTAACCTTTCTAAGAAAAGGAAAGAGATATTCATTTCGCGTCTGAGTCTCAACCATCCACAGTAAAAAAAGCAATGCAGATTGCATAATAATTTAATTTCATTAGAGGTCATGCTATTGTTCAGTACCTGAATACTTGGCCAATCGATCCACCTCATTCAGACTATTGGTCATTCAGACTGATATTATTATTACGTAACTCCAATCACACAAAGTCAAAATTAAAAACACATCATAAGTCTCAGTATTGATATTTCCACTATTAACATTATCAATAATTTTCTATGAAATAAGATCTTTTCAGTATTTTTTTTCTTATTTCATCAGAATTGAGGTAAAGAAATGTTGGTGTCAACTAAGTATTTATACATTTACCTTGCTACATGATTACATCTTAAAAAAATAAGTCAATCTTTGATAATTAATGATAAATCCAATTTTATCCTTATGATTGCATTGCAAGGTACAACCTAACTAACGTGACTTTTATTAATGGTTTTTAGAAATATAAAATTTTTATGTAGAGATTGTTACTTCACTCTAAATATCAATGTAATATTAGAAATAATTAAAATCATTTTTATTTACTTTATAATAATTATGAAATAATAACTATATATTAACAAAGTATATATAAAATACAATATATATTTAAATATTTAAAACTTACAAAGATTGTTTCAAGGTTTTTCTAATGTTTTGTGAATAGTTTTTATAACAATATTTAAGTTTTATAATATTAATACTCTTCAGTTTTATAATGAATTCATTTTTATCTTTCTACTGATTGATCAACATAATAAGTAAATAAAAGAGAGAACTGAAAGTTTCTATTGTCATTTTCAAATATCTGTCACTTTGTCTATAAGCTTATGAGGTCTGGTCAACACATGAATCAAGAATTGAAACAGTCAAGTGAATCTTAGGCTGTTCTCGGATGAAACAGTGAAATAAAACTCTTCAGTGGCCACCAAAAGATTTTATAACCAAGGAGACCTTATATTGAGCAAACTGAAAATTACGACACGTGTTTCTAATAAGCAATGCCAAAACCAACAAGTTTTTTTATTGTCTACTTATCGCATTTTTTTATTTTTCCTAACTATCAAACATTGAATGAATTTTGAAGAGTTCAGCATTTTTTGAAATCTTTAGAAATATGAAATGCAATGATAAAGAAATTGAAATGCGGAGGTAATTTTTTCTTCATAAATAAAAGCTTAACATCATATAAAAGTAGAAAAAGATTCTAAAGGAAAAAGTCAATTTTGCAGTAGAGTCATTTTCTCTTGAGAAGTACACCTTGTTAAGATATAAAGGTATAAATTTCTCCTATTTTTAAGAGAACATCAAATGTTAATAAATAACTATATTTCTGTTTTACACATTTCATTTATTCTTATTTGGATAACAATATTTTTTCCGTCTGAATGTTGCTCTTGATATCTTTTGTATTGAAACATTACGCTAAGAATTGTACAATAAATTCATTCTCTGTCTTCTTAAGACATTCAAATAAGTTTCTAGCCCGTCTGTTTCAATAAGTAATACTTGAACCCCTAATATACACTCAGTATAAAAAAAAAGCCAAGAAGGAATGGACGGAAATGGATGAAAGTAACGTCAATATGCAAATGATTGAAACTGTGGACCAATTGGGCAATAAGGTGAGATCGTGGTTCACACATATCAGTTTCTGCGACTTTGTTGTGCCGACGTCCAGGTGACCTTAACAGATAGTTAATAGCGGACATTATGTGCAGGTCACAAAGGCGACAGTCGTTCCGTCAATTAAGCAACTTTGAGAGAGTGCAGGTCGAGCAGAGAGCAGGTTGATCGGTACAGAGTATTGGTACGGAGCTCAACCACAACTGGCAATAATGCAACAATTTTGAGAGCATTACATCTCCATGGATGTGTAGTCAGACAGCGTAGTTCAGGGAGGCCAAGAAGTACAACGCCTGGGATAGATCGTTTGATTCGACAACAATCTTTAACCAACTGTACATTCAGCCTGTCAAATTAGATGCAGAATAAGAAAAAATAGGAAAATAAAATTTGAATTTTAATAAAAGTTTTTTATTACATGACATAATGAAAAGTTATGATAATAATACAATTATTACGGAGTACCTGCAATTAATCGAAATGAAATGATTAAAAAAGTATAAAAACATATAAAACAAAACTTTTGACATTTTTTTCTAACTGTGAACCATTCACAATAGCCAGTTAAAACATTTTTAAAACAATAATCGTTTGGGACATCAAATTATGGTGGCATTTTCTGTATAAATCCATAAACCAATCATATTTTGAAATTTTGATGTAGAAAAAATTGATTTTGAGTTAAAGATTGGATTTTTAAAATTTGTTCTCAATGAAATAAATCAATCGAAATTCCGTCATTTACAAACATAGCAGAGAAAGTTCCAACCAAGTTTTTATTTGGTCTCAGAAGTAAACATCTAAAGGTTGAGGGATTGTTGTAGTTTTAAGAGATAATATTTCAGTTGCTACTTTTTTACCTCTGCTTCTTTGATAGCTTCTGTTTATTTAAATTCAGCCAACTATCGACGATCAAAATAGAATCTAACGAAGTAGATGAGAAAAAGACTCTCAAACTTGACCAAAGCAATTTCTTTAGTGAGAACCAATGACTTTACAGTTGCTGGATAAGGTTTATATATTGTGGGATTTCGTTTTGAGGAAATTTTTCAGTTGATTTTTGTAAACAAATTGGGGACAAATTTTCCTTCGTTAGATATTTCAGATTGAATGCTATAACCGTGAGTTGTAGCTGATAATGATTGAACTAAAGCTTTTAGATATTTTCCACCTTTAAATGTTAAGATTCTTCCGAAATTTAATTCTGTTTTAAAGTCACATCGGTTCGCAATAAAGATGTTGTCATTTATATTTTTTTGTCTTCTATCTTCCAAATAAATTCAATAATTTTTTTTGATTCGTGTTCAATATTTGTTTTCTCTAATGAATATTTTTGGTGACAAGCCTCATAACTTTTCTTGAAACAATTCAATACTTTCTTTTGAAATTAAGTATAAACTGATTAAATGATATAAATTAAAAGTTGTCACCTAATCTTCTATTTGTTTGAAGAGTCCATCTTTCAAGTCTTAGCCTTTAATAACTTTATGTACATAAACTAAATTCTCGAATCTTTCTTCTAAATAATCAGTTGAATCCACGTCAAAATCTATATCTAACATTAATCCATAATCTGTTTCGATATGACATTCAGGTGATTCAATGCACATTTCGAAGGTATCGAGAAATTCCCTAAAAATAATGTTCATCATCAGGTAAAGAATCAGTTGATGTGAATCCATTAAAATATTGTTGAAGCTATAAAATAACATTTGATGCATTAACGGGTATTCTTTTGGCCTGATTTTAATTGAATTGAAAGTAAAAAAATCAAACTTAAAACCTCTTAACACCTTCTAGACATTTAAAAAAATTTTAAGTGACAAGTCCATTTTCGTTGCTATGGTATTTGGGTAAGCTATCGGTGATGGGTAAAATTGACTGGAAATCTATTATGTTTTCGTAAGGTAGAGAGAAAAATTGAAGGTTAAATGTTTGAGGTACGATATGTATAACTTAACTAAAGTTAACTAACTTGTCAATGAACAAACGTAACTATTAAGTCCGCCCAAAAAAAATGTCTACACACATCAAAACGACATCTGTTAAAATGTGTATGCATTTTTTGGGTGGATTAGATATTAGAGGGCCTTCCAAAAAAAAAAATTGAAATTATATATATTAAAGTGAAAATTGATAATTGAATGCAGAGCTAGATTTTTTTTATGTACAACTATTTGCATACACTAGTATGACGCGTCTTGCGTAATACGTACTGAATTGTTCCATAGTACAGTTAAGTTCATTCACTAATGGGACAGTATTGTAAAAGTAAACAAGATATTGTTCAATCACAATTGTTTCTATTTTCAACAATGCATTTACTGTTCAAATATGCATCTATATTGTCATTTCTGTAGCACTTATGCTTTGTAATTTGAAAGCACATAAAATGTAGCAATAGATTATCACTTTGATAACCACTGCTCTAATAATTCAGTGTGAGCACTTATAAATTAATTCTCTAACACTGAAGTAACACTAACTTGTGGCACTTTAATTCTCAAACCGCTGTAATCACTGGTTCTACAAAAATTCCACTTTCATACTAATTTAATTTAAGTAACTTACAGTTAGTAATTGCACTACATTATTCACAGTAAAGTTGCACTAACTCGACGCACTATTAAATTTGCATAATAATACTTTAATTATTGAATTGATTTCTTTAGACAGTTTCTTCTACTCGTCATTCAATTTCATATCCTTTGAAATTAAATAACAGAATATACACATTTGAACAAATTTCTGGACTTGAGAAATGTTCCTTTAATTAACTTGGCAACGCTTCAAATATCTATCATGTGAGTTTGACATTTATTTGTATCCCCTCGTTGAATAGCGACGATTTACAGGTAACTCCTTTCGTTCCTTTCCACGAAAAATATAATCGAAACTTAACTTACAGTTCCTGATGACACTTGTTATTCAATGCTGAGTTGTATCTTCTTGATTCCAATGCGACAGTCCTTCCACTCGGCACATGTTGTATCATCGCTTACCTGAATGGTGCCATACTGCATGGCCTCACTGCTCTTCTCATCTTCAACACGAGAGCCCTTCACCTTGCAGCCTTCACGGTGCTCAATCGCCTCCAACTCAAAGATTCTATACTCTCGAATCAGTCCACACTATTTCATATTTCAGTCAAGTGTCCACTCAATTTCCTTTTTTCCAAAAAAACGCTAATTCACTTTTTTGGAATTATGTGCTTTGTAACGCAGCACAAAAATATCCAAAACATTTTAATCTTATAATTAAAATAAAATTACTTCGAAGCAAAGTAAAAATAATAAAGATAATTTTAACCAATTAAAATTCTCTACACAAACCAACTAAAAGCGAACACAAAATAACCTATTCGAGTTTCTCAAAGCAAAGATTTCACTTAATCATTTGCAATTTAGAAATTTAGTAACTGTAGAATATAAGAATAAAATTGATTTATATTCCTAAAGGTCTTCATGAAGACGTGGAGGTAATTAGATTCTATCTCCATAGAAGCAGTGATTTGTTTTTTGATATTAGTATTTTCAAATCCTAAATCGCTGTCCGGCTTTATATGTTTGTCATATAAGTCAATTTCATTCTTACGTATATTAGAATATGTAAAATATAAAATGTATAATTTTTGAATGCATAAAAAATAATATACATTGACTTTGATAATTTAAATATCTCAAATCAACAAATTTTCAATCTGAAACGAAATTTTAACAAATCAAGGATTATCATTTTTATTTTCTAAAAGCTTTATTTTTCCTCTAACTATTTGGTATTTACATTTTTATATTTTTGAAGAATTTTGTTAATGAATTTCATATTTCATTGATACTCATAGATATTTCCATTGCTTGTAATTTGTTTATGTTTGTCTGCTGTGAATTCAAATTTCAGAACTAAATAAAATTTATGATCACTAAATGTTCTATAAATAGTGAAAACTATTAAATATTATTTAATGAAATAAATCCGTAATTAGTTGACATATTAATATCATTAAAGTGCCAGTTAGCATCTTTTGGGAGAAGTCACATATTCACTCAGACAACTGCTACACAAATGCGGAGGAAGTAAGTGAACAGAAGGGAACAGCCAACGCATTTTGTTTCATGGTTTTTCTCTACTTCCGTTTCGATTCAGCACTTAAGATTCTGCTAATGCCATTTAGGAAGTTTCATTAACATTGGCCTTTTGGCCATTTCCATGTTCGAGAAGTATCCTTATTAGTGAAATCTGATTGTCATTATTAGTTCTAAATCTTTCAAAATATTATACTTATAATAAATAAAAACACAATAATTGATCAAAATTCCACAAATCTTCATTATTTTCAGTTTTTCTGCTCTCTCACCGAGAACTCTCTTCAGAAAAAATTACGTACGAAAGAAAAAAAAATATGTTTCCTTCCTTATAACAAATTTCAATAAATAATCATAAACTTTCACTTAATAATAACAGTAATAACAATAGAATAGTAAGAAACCTACATTTTGAAAAAAATACACATCAACATAGAAAGCTTTTAGAATCGCATCAATTACATTCTAGAGATTCACCATTTCATGTAAAAAATTAACTTTACCTTTACCCCCATCAACATTCTTTTTTAACAAATTATTACTTTGTAATAAATCAACTTCATATTATTTTCACATAAAATTGGTTTATCTGTTCTCTAGAATGTAGAGATTTAAAGGGAATATATGTAGGAAGCACTGGTAGATTATTTAAAGAACGTGTGGACGAACATTTAGGGCATACAGAAGAAAAAAGTAAGGGCTTTCTGATTGGGCGGATCATTCTTTAAAATTGAACCATATACTGGACTCAATTGTAAACATTATTTACAAATCCAATAATGAGGAGGAGATATTCTTACTTGAACCCTGCTTTATCAATTGGTGTAATTATCTCAATAAAGAGAAAACTCTGAAAGTCAACGAGATTCATTTGGACTAACAAATTTATGAGTGGTAACAAGAAAGTAAAAGCAATATTTGGGCTTAATTGATGTTTGTCATTTGTTTGTGAATTGTTTTAATTATAACGTTTTTTACAATTGATGTGTATGTTTTTCAAAACGTAGGTTTCTTATAATTCTATTGTTATTATTGTTATTATTAAGTGATAGTTTATGATTGTTTATTCAAATTTGTTGTCAAGGAAGGAAACATTTTGTTTCTTCCTTTCGTATGTAATTTTTCCTGCAGAAAGTTCTCGGTGAGAGAGCAGAAATATCGAAAATAATAAAGATTTGTGGAAGGTTGATCAATTATTGTGTTTTTAGTCATTTTTAGGGTTTTCCTGCTATTATCTGTTTCATAGCCATCCTTTTCCTTGTACATGCATTTAATTCTCTATCTTTTCAAAATAAAAGTCGAACATTTTCATCGTCTTTTCATGTTTGAATGCATTAGGTTCCTAATTACTATAACACGTTCGACTTTAATTATCCAATCACTACAAGAAATGTTTTGACTTCAAAGCTATATTTTCTAAACTTAAGTATAACAATAAATTAACTCCAGGTTTCTAAATTCAGGTTTCCAACCAATTGACATCTTGAAGTGTTATCTGATCATGAGATAATAATCTATACAACCATCTTAGTCTGAGGATGACAGATGGTGCAAAAATCCAAAGATATGAATTTCTAAATTCAAACTTTACTTAAACTTGGTTAATAAAAAAATTGAACTTCTTAAGTGTTAAAGAGATATACAGTACGAATTTAAGTTTGATTCTTCACACGTTTATTATAGCTGAATGAAATCCTTAAATGAAGTTAAGAGACAAAGACTCAGATAATCATTTTTTTGACAGCAAAAAGTCAAATTAAGTTTCCAGAACTAAACAAGATTGTTTTTTTTTTGTTTGTTTTTTTTTTTTTTATGAAACTGCATGTAAGATTAATAACGTTTTACATTTATATTTATTTCTCATATTTATAACTCCAAAAAGTGATATTTCTCAGGCATTCAATAAAATAATGAACCCAAGCAGTCTGAATGGGCAGAGCATTGTTTCACAGAAGAACATAACCCAGATATAGAGGTAGAAGTATTATTCAAAATTAACAATCAAGATGCTTTCCATGTATTAACAAGGATAAAGGTTTTCCTTATTAATATTATACGTTATGTTTTTTTCAAGATATTATGAGAAGAAAGAATGAAAAGTTTGCATGAAATACAATGTAACTTCTTATGTGAAATCTTTATATAATACGCAGGCAGCACTTTGCGTGTACGATATATTTAATGATTGTAACTGAAATGTTCAGTTAATGAATTTTAACTGAACTCTTTATTCAAAATCTTGTGCAGTTTCCGAAGTTGTAATTTAGCTGGAAATTTAGTTTAAAAATTTTAGCTTGAAGAATCATACCAGTAGGATATCTTCGAAATATCGCTTTTTGAAGTTCTTATGAATATGAGTAATAAAAACACTATCATAAAAAAGTGCTACAGAATGTTATCAAAACATAATAAACAAATGCCTCATGCCTTGATATGTAAATTGTAAAAAAAAATCGCAGTCAATCAATGCATTGGGCAGTGCCG
The DNA here is from genome assembly GCA_023159025.1 of Thereuonema tuberculata. Lineage (NCBI taxonomy): Eukaryota > Metazoa > Arthropoda > Chilopoda > Scutigeromorpha > Scutigeridae > Thereuonema > Thereuonema tuberculata. Next base: position 178,396 of record JAFIDM010084935.1, read on the forward strand.
CGGAGCATTTGAGCCGCGCGTTCTGGATTGCTTCTAAATAGCGTTTCTCGCTTGCTTCGGCACTTCCGAACGTTTTTGTGTTTGGATGCCGTTCTTTGGCCGTTGACAATGCCACTCCACACCACTCGTGAATCTTATCAACAACTGAGTGAATTTGACAGAGGATGTGTTTTGGGCTTGAGAGTCAGGTCGGACATATCATACTATCGTCCGCCACTTGGGTTGCGGTGATGCCACAATAAGATGTTGTTGGGTCCGACAAAGCGCACTCACCCGTCAGGAAGGCAATGGTCGGCCGAGGGTAACCACTACCAGACAGGATCGTGAGATCTGTCCTCAAAACACCAACAGTTTCTCTAAATGCCATTCGAAATAAGTTCAAGGCATCTCCGCAGCCTGTTGTCTCATGACAAACCATTGCCATAAGACTTGCAGAGACAGGATTGCGATACCAGCGTCAATTACTAGGACTTCTACATAATTGACACTGCATTAAATCAGGACTTCCACACTGACACTGCATCACCACCTGCAGTGGTGTCACGCCAAGGCAGCCCTGAATGTAACTGATTGAGGCTCTAAAGTTTTTAATGATAAATGTAGATTGACACTTGGAGTTGATGACCGGCAAATAAATGTTTGGAGACATTCAGGCCAGCGCGCCTCACGTCATCTAACTTTGGAGCGCCATACGGCCGTCTCCCCTAGCTTTCTCGTTTGGCAAGGCATTGCATGTGACACTTAGTCACCCTTTGTTTTATCCTTCATAGTACTGTCACATTACAACGTTATGTTCAGGACGTGCTGTGACCTTTCATTCTGTCTATGCTGCAAGGTCTTCCAAGAGCCATTTTTCAGCAGGATAATGCTCGACCTCGTACGGTAATATCTCTAGAGAGTGTCTACGTAGTGTCCTGACAATTCCTTGGGCTGCCAGATCACCAGACTTATCATATATAGAATATGTCTGGGACATGTTGGGAAGCCGATTACAGTCATTTACATGCGTCAGTGCCACAGAATCAGTTCATGTTAGTAAATTGTGGGGTCGGCTCAGATGTGGATATATCCGCATGTGAGGCGATCCCACAATGTACTAACATCCTCCGATTGTGGGCCTCTTGGTGGGCCTCTTGATGTCATGCCAGCCCAAACCATGACACTTTTGGGAAGTGTCTGTTATGAACCAGACGACGTTTCGGGGACTTGATGTCAGCTTTTGACAACAACTGACTCTGGTTTTGAAGGTTGGGAAGAGATTCACCTGTGAAAATCTTCTCGTCAGTCCAGATCACATCAGAGATGCGGCGCACCTTGAGCTCCCTCAGAAGCTTTTTGGAGTTTATCAGGCTATCCGAGAAAAACTGGCGTCGACAGAGCAGGTATCTCTTCAGCTTGAACTCGCTCTTCACGATCTTCTGGACGGATTGACGGCTGATCCTGTGGTCAGAAGCGATGCGATTCATGCTGACTCCATCGTTGCGAGTGATCCTCTTCTTGATTTTTTTCACGAATCCTCCGAGTGTTTGCAGTTCTCGGCCGTCCACTTTTCGGAATCTCAGAGATGTGTCCTCAAGCCCTGAGAGCAGCGGATACATTCCAGACCGTAGAAGAGGGAATCCCGAGCCGCTTCACAATGTCGCAAATCCGGAGTTCGTCTTTGAGCAGCTTCTCGATATTGGGGCAAAACGATGAAGTCTTCATAGCGAGAGTTCGAATGAATATTGGATCAAATGACTCATGCAGTTCCTTATACAGCTTCCGGACTTTCTAAAAGTTTCGCAACATTTAGAAAATACCCCTTGGCACAGTGCCCTATACTTTTCAGCCACCCTGTTTATATAGATTATGTCAGAGGTGACATTTAATATGCAAATGAAAGTCCTTGTCACGGTGAAAACTTCAATCAGAAGGCATTTTGGAAGTGACCATTCACCGTCCACAAAGAGATCACCGCCTTCTGGGGAGGAAGAAAGCAACTAGAAAATTATAAATAAATATACTTTTTCCACTTTCGAGTAAATATTAAAATTTTGTAATTTTTTTAAACAAGCATTAATAAGATGAAAGTAAGTTAATGCGGTGTAATCGAGTAATCAAAGTGGCCTGAACGTAGTTTGATAGTTTGGGCAGGCGTACTCAATCGAGCATCTCACAAATAGGGTCGTCCAGGGTTTTTCAGGTGCCACTGACTGCTCCAATTGAGTGTGGTGCGAAAAATTCTTCCAGTGTCCCTAAGTGTGGAACAAAACCATGGAAAAACAAGCTATGGAACAAAACCACTTGTCGATAACAGGACTCAGAATTGTGAAGCTGACAGGCTGAGAATTGTGAAGCTAACAAATCAACAAATCATGTAAGAATTAAACTTTGTTTTGATGAACATCATCTCAGAACGCACTATCCTCTAATGGAGAAAGACAACCGAAGACCATGTAGGATACCAATGTTGTCGGCATGTAGTAAGAAAGTTAACTTTCTGTTGGCGAGGGAACATCAAGACTAGATCACTGTTGACTCGATAAAATTGCCTGATGTAACGAATCAAGATTCCTTTTCAAGAATGGCGATGAAAGGATCAGATCTGACGAAAACAACATGAGTTCATGGCCCTTTAGGATCTCGTGTCTAAGTTCAAGCTGGTAGTAGAAATTGAAAAATGAAGACTGGAATTTTATGACACACATTGGATATCTTTATACAAAAAAAATCATATAGAAATTCCACTTCATGTCGTAATATTGTCTCTTCATCCCTTTATGATTATAGTAATCTTGTCTAGGATGAACACTTCTAGCAGGATAATTGCCTTGCTCACAACGCTCTAATCACCAAGGAATGGCTCGAGATATACAGTTTGATAAGAAGCCTTCGTTTCTTCAATGTCCTACACAGACCTCAAATGTGTGGAATATCTTTGGCAATAGGTAGAAAGGGCTTTCCATCTGAATACTCAGCCTCCATCGAAGTTTCAGCAACTGCACAATATCTTACAACAGTCTAGCACAATGCTTCCAGCATCTTTTAGAATCTATGCCAAGACGAATTCAAGTTTTTTGAAGGTCAAAAGAGCGCAACAAGCTGTTAGTTAGATATTCCAAATAATGTTGTAGTTCAGTTTATATAATGGACTAAGATGATTGCTTTAGAAAATAATGTAAACATTCATGTCATTTTAATTTACTATTAATAAATAGCTACAATTGCAGTTTTCCTGAGACGTAATAAAACTATAGATTTTTTTATTTTGTTTTTCCAGATGTAACCGAACAACTACATGAGAAATTAAAAGACATATACAGAGATACGCTTCATTCATTGATAGTCTATCAACTGAGTAATCTAGACGATAAGGATTTCATTGTTGATGTTGAAGTGTCGAATGGAAACCAAAAGACATATCATAAAATATCGATTGAAGATATTTTCGAACCTTGGGAAAACAATTTGGAAGGCTATATTCAGAATATAGTAATTATAGGTGAATCAGAAGCAGAAAACTCTACTCTCTGTATGTATTTGGCTGATCGATGGGCAAGGGGAAAAGCCAAATTTATGGATATATTTGATTTTGTTTTCCTAATTCCTTTGAAAGATTTGAGAGAACTTACAGTTCAGGAATACATTGAGCAGGAATATTTAAGTCGCCACCCATGGCATGCGATCAAATCCTTCAATATACTTTTTCTTCTTGATGGATTGAATGAGATTGAAACGAGGGATAAGATCTTTCCAGAAATTACTATATTAAAGAAGGAATCCAATATACTTGTTGTTATAACGTCGAGGCCTCCTGAAGTTAATAACAACAACTTTGAAAACTTCCGAAAACTAAGACTTCACAAAATTCCGACGGTAAGTATAAGAAATATTTAAGCTGTTTATTAATGAAGATTATACGTAACTAGATAAGATCAACAACTAAAGTATAATAGTTAAAAGATAACAATTTTAACACATCTTGAAACTCCATTATTTCCAATGTTATTTTCTTATCTAACAAAGACTCGCCAACATCATAACCTTTCAGAGACTAAGACAGAATTAATTTGTAAAATAAAGATTTTATTAAAAACCTAAAACAATAGTAAAATTTAAAGTTTTTCGAGAGTTTGAAGAAAAATTCAAACAAAAGAAAAGACCATATCTGGTGATTACAAATACTCTATCTATATTTCTACCATAAAAGTAATGCATTTTTATTATTTTTACATTTTAATTTGTTTTTTATTTTTAATTTGTTAATAACATTTCTACAAATGTTTCTTTATTTTTCATAAAAGATAAGTTTAGAGTGAATTAAATTTTAGATTAAAGTGGCATTATTAGAAAAAAACAACTTTTTTTTTAATTACACTAAATAATTTTATTAAGCTGTTTCTGTTTTGCTGTTTCTGTTTCAATAATTGTTTTGCTGTCTTTAAAATAATTATTATTATAAAAACGATTTTATTATCAAAATCTACATAAGCTTTGTAGTGTTTAGTTTAGCTTAGAAAGATAGATGCTTCAAAATTAAAATGAGTTCCATTGTTAGAAGCACAAAACTATGCATTAATTCAGATTTCACTAATTTAATGTTGAAACACATCCAAAGAAGTATATAAGGAAAATGGAAATGAATCTAGAATGGAACTACCAAAGATGGAATTGATAATTGTCCTAGCAAAATATAATTTACAATGCATGGGACATTTGAAAACGTATATCAATGTTTCCAATCTGAAAAGGGACTCACGTACTTCGCTAGCTGGAAAAGCTTGTCAGTTATATTTTCCAAACAAAAACGGAATAGCTTCACCTGATAGAGTTTAGAGGAGAGATATCCACGCACAAAATTTTTCGAAATTAAAGTTCAACAGGTTCATTATGAAACACTTTTTTTTTCCTGATATCCAAACAGCACAATCTTTGTATTGAGCAGGAAAAACATCTCCTTTTCATAGAAAATAAAATGAATTTTTATTTTTAGATTTTTCATCTAAAAACAAAAATTTGTTTTAGTATTGCCTTCAAATCTTCTTTTTCTAGAATAAAGACTACAATTTATTTTCCAGAAATAGTTTTTTTGCTAATTTTACATAAATTTCATAGTTTAGTTGTTGATGACAAGTAGACTTAATACTAAGACTTAATATTCATTTTGAAGCAGAGCTCTTTCAGATTAAAAGGAAACCAGAGACAGTTCATAAAAATAGACAATCTTAGTTTCGTTGACAAATTCATTTGATAAGAAAGTTAGTTTTGTCACTCACTATAATAATGTCTGAATAAATAATATTGTCTAATATTGCCTGAATTTTCTAAATAAAAATAAGTGAAAAACAAGATTTTTTTTTTGTTTTTTTTTTAAGTGGGGGAATGGAAAAAATTGGTACAAAGAATTAAAAAGGCGAGTATTTCTAAACCTAAGAAAAGAAAAAACTTAAGAAAATATTTCTTTATATTAAAATAAAGAATCCTATCAGTTATTAGGAAGAGGTTTTTAGTTGTGGTAATTAGCACAACATTTATTGTTGATGTTTTTTGTTCTGCGGGGTCACTGCCAGGTGTGACGGTGACCTCCACTTGAGTATCTTGCCTTTCTGGGTCTTTTATCGGGGAAGGCGGAGATCGGGCTGATGAGTCTCAGGTAGGACGAAACGGCCGTTCCCGATTCCTTCCCGATAATCGAATCTGAAAGGCAATTTGGTTAGATGAATTTCGTTTCTTGTCTTATTTAATTTGAATACTTTATTTTCTCTTAATAGTATTTGAATTTTTAAATCATTAATTTACTCAATAATACAATACTGTAAAACAATGTTTTTTTATTTGCAATAAATATTACCTCAGGAATTGATCCATTGTAATTACTATTACAATGATTATTGTAATCAATCAAATTATTTCATCAAAGTCAAACTTTACATTCAATGAAAAGTTATTTTTTAAGTTTCTTTGAATACCAGAGTTTTGAAATCTACTTTACTTCCATATTTAAATGGGGAAATTTGCCTTAGTTGAGTAATTAGAATAACTATAGAATATCATTTCAGTATTATGTAGTTACATTATTTAGAATTTATATTTAAACAATAATTTACATTGATCAAAAACAATTCTATAATTTACGTGATGAAGTAATTTGCTTTTGTTTTTATTTCTTTTATAAACTTGGTAAAATAATAGATTTTAGATATAATTATATCTTTCTCTTAATTTAATTTCTTGTGAGAATTTAATTTCTTGTGAGAATTTTACAACCTTTTTTGTATTTTTAGTTCTGCAGGACTAATTAATTTACTTTCAGTTCTATTTTTGTAGGACTATTATAAATATTATTCATGAGATGATGATTAATCTTCTTCATCAGACGATTATGAATCTTCTTCATCAGATGATGAAGAATAAGAAATTTCTTTGCCATTGAGCGATGATGACAAATCATTCGATGATAACGAATCATTCGATTTTGGAATGAAACATTGATAGGAACCTGGGTAACAAATTATCGTAAATTTGGTGAAAGTAATGATTACTTTTGTCCTCCAAATGAAAGTTGGCCGGCGGAAGTTTGAACTGCGCAGCCCTTCCGGTAGCTGACACAATGTTTTCCTGTCACAATGGACGACGTCGTCTGTTTTCACTGAAAAAGACATGTTGATAATGCCAAATTAAAACTTCTCTCGACTATTTAGCGTTATTTCAATACCAGTTGCTAACAATAAGTATTTATATAAATAAATAAATATATATTATTTATAAATACAATGCTCTTTTGCAGGGATTACTGTATTGCGGCGTCCTGTGATAAAATCAGACGGAAGTGCCTGTCCAGACTAATCGATCTCACATGCGCTGATCTAGGGCGGCCCACTCTAATTTGGAGGAGAATAATTTGCTGTAAGGGGACTATCACGGCACTATTTAACAAATCTACACAGAAAACAAATTATACAAATGTTAAATATGTTATAGACTCAAGGTATTCTTTCTAACAACAATGGAGATACGGAATTGTTTTACACTGAACGCCGGAACGTGTGAAAATATTAAAGTGGCGAGAGGAACAGGAGTCTCCGAACTAGTCCTGTTGGGCAGTCGATGACTTGCTTCGGCTGAGGGGAGGTGGGATTTACTTATTTTTTTGTTATGTAAGGAAAAAACTTTTTGTTATGCATTGTTACATTGATGTAAATAAATATACATTGATTTAAATGTGTAAAAATAGTATACTGCTGAATAGATAATTTTTGAGCAACACAGTAAGACTAATTTTGAAAGAGGTGAGGGTAGTAGGAAATGCTAGCAGCCAGATGGGTTTGTTTATCAAAGAGTCTTACTTAATAGCAACCACTTACACTATTAACAGTGGACTATGTTATGTTAATACATCAATGTATTTCATAAGCCAACGAACACTCATTTGTTAACTAATGAAACCGCAGCTGAATTAAAATTTGAAGTTTTTGACGCATTCATTAAGTAGAAGTTTTTTCGGTGTTTAAATATTATTTTTAAAATTTCTTCATTCATGTCGAGAATACATGTGAGATTAAACTACCGATCTCTCTTCCTTAGAATGTTAACAACCCACATTTGTTTTCCCTTTTCGTTTTATGTTTCATCACCAAACAAAATAAATGCAAAGCCATGAATAATCTATAATCGTCGAAGAAATGAACAAGCAATGTTAACAAACAATTACCGCCAAAATGAAGTGAGAAAGTTTCCGTTTCCTCTTTAGGTCTACTTCCGTTTCCGCCTGAAAGATACTTACGAATTTCATTATTTAATAAGCATTAAAGTTCATCTTGATTTTTTTTTCCAAAAAAAAAAATGAACTGTATTTTCTGTATAGCGAAGTCCAGAGATATTTTGAATAATCAATGTGACGTCATAGAATTTCAAGGTTTTGTAGACATTGACGTCAGTAATTCACTTCACGAGGCTATCCAGAAATGACAGGCTGAGAAATCACGTGCTCAATCGGGTCTTACCTCCTAGGAGCTGGGTTAACGGTTCTCGATAGCGGTCTTGTTAAAGTATGTTAAAATAAGTTATTTTTAACGTTCAAGCAATCTATTTCATCAACCCTGGAATATTATGGATTTGCTGAACATATATAAGAAAAGTTGGCAGCAATTTATACACGGTTAGTTAGTTTTGAGCTATAGTTTCGTTGTGCAGAAATTCCGTTAGGCCTAATCCAATTCGCTGTGTTATGGTTCAAACGAAGACTGCACAAAGCTGAAGATAGAAAGCCTACGATTGATTCAAAAGAAGACCACATTGCAGGTTATTCATTCGAGTGTTTATGAAAGCAAGCAAGCAAGCGGGAAAATTATGAGAAGTCGGAAAGTTAACAAGCGAAAGAAGTCAACATTGTCAAATCATTTCATGAACTATTGATACGAAATTTTATTACTAAAAGTTACAAGTGGATAATCTACGAAATAACAACGAACTTTTATCGGGGGAATATCATCGACAGTAGCATGTGAATAATTTTGAAGAAGCTGATATTACAACTTTATCTTGAAGTGAAGATAATAGACATCGGCGAGATAGTGCAAAATAGTTAGTGCTTTTGAATTACAGAAGAACCAAGTGTGTTACTTCGATAGTGATTAAATCTATAAGTTTATTATTTGATTGATCTTCAAGTAGAAGATTTAGTGTGCTAATTTTGAAAGAGTGAGAAATTTGCAAACGTATTTTAGTCAAACTTTTAATCAAATTGAAGAATAGAAACAATTTAATTATGAGCTATTAAAGTACTTTATGTACTCATCCAATTATTGTAATTTGTACTAGTCAAGAATTAAAAAGAATGAATTACACTTGTTGTTTTTCTGTTAGCTATATTATATTATATTTTATAAGAAAGTTAGGTAAATAAAACATAATATATATATATATATATATATATATATATATATATATATATATATATGTATATAAATTCAATGTCCAAACTGGAAGCGATGCCTTCGAGTTTAGAGGTGCAAAGATTTCAAATAAATCATTTGCAATTTAGAAATTTAGTGTGTTATGAATATAAGAATAAAAATTAACTTATATTACTAAACATATATAATAAGCCGGACAGCTATCTGAAATTTAAAATCCCAATACAAATTTCAGAAAGCTGTTTCTGTGAATGTGTTTTCTAATTCATTCACTTCATCAGCGGCATCTGGTGTTAAATTTTGAAACTAAACTAAAATTTTTTTGAAACTAAACTAAAATTTTGGAAGTTATAGCGCATTATTTAAAGAAAATTGCTCTTTTTATTCTATATATTCTTTTTTAAGTTTTTTTAATTTTATATACTTTTTTTTTGTTTTTTATTTTTTTTTTGTTTTTTGTTTTTTATGTCTGTTTTAATAAATACATACATAGAAAAAATTTAATACATATATAGAAAAAAAAATTTTATACATACATAGAAAAAAATTTATTACATACATAGAAAAAAAAATTTTTCTTCCACATACATACATACATAGAAAATTCTCCAATATACATATATATAAAAAATAAATTCCTCAAAATCCTACACACATAGAAAATTAATAGATGACAGTTATCAAATCAAACTTAAAACTTCCTCAAATAGAGGATTTAATTCTGAGTTGTCATAAAATAACTTAAATGATCAAAATTCCACAAGTCCTGTTTTGAAGATAAATGATTAAAAAAAATAATGATTATATTTAATTTTATATTTTTTGTAAATTTGAAATTTACATTTCTTCTGAAATTGTGTAATATAAGTATTTAAATTTGTGAAATCTGTTTATTTTGAAAGGAAATAAAAAATGTTTTATTAAATAATTGTATATGAGGAATTTGCTGATGATAATATATTCTCAAATCTAAAAAATCTACAAATTCAGTATTAATGTTGGTTTGTTGTAAGTTAATAATTTTGTTATAAATTTTTTCTTCTATATAATTAATTTTAAAATTAGTATCAAAAACAATTAAATCATCTATATATCTATAAATTTTAAATTTGAAAGGGAAATTAATACAAAATTGATATTCATAGGCCAATAAAAATAAATTAGCAAGAATGCTACTATAGTTCACTCCCATTCCAATACCTTTAATTTTGGAATATATTTCATTATCAAATTCAATATAATTATTGTATAAATTAAATTGAAGAAAATTAAGAAATGTTTTAATAGGAATATTAAATAGATTAGTTATATGGAATTCTGAAATTAAAAATTTTATTTGTTGTAATAAAGAATCCAATGGTATATTTGTAAATGAATTTTCAAAATCTGCTGTAATTATATTAAAAATTTTGTTATTATTTACATATTTAATAACATCATCATGGTTATTGATGAGCCAATGAAAATCTTGATTAATTTTACTTTTAATAATTTCATGCAATTTGTTAAGAAATATTTGCAAAATAATATTTGATTGCTTTAACATGGAATTAGTTGTACTGCATATCATTCTAAATTTACCTTTTTTGTGCATTTTTGGATTTAGAAATAAATAATTTAAATTTCTGTTGATTTTAATTTTTTTATATTTGTTTTTTAAATTGTGATTGAAATTTAGAAAAACTTTTATCTAAATTGTTTAAAATAAATTCTTTAGTTTTAGTAATTTTTGAAAAAATAGATTGATCAATTAATAATTCTATAATTTTGTTAAAATAAAATTGTTTTCAAATGATAGCTAAATTGTTGTGTGCTTTGTCTATGGTTGTGAAAATGTAATTTTCTTGATATATAGAAATAGTTTTTTTGATTTTGTATAATTTAAATTTATGTTCTATAGCACTAGTAACTCTGACATATGAATGATGTTGAATATTATTGATTTTAGATATTAGATTTTGTTTCCATTCTATAAAATTTTGGTAACATATGTTGTATTTAAGACTGATTTCTAGTATGAAATTGTTTATATCTTTTGTAAATATATTAATTAATTGTTTGTGTGTTTTGTCTGTACGAAGTCTATAATTAATACCTAAATTTAAAAAAAAATTAATTTAATATTTTCTATAAAATTTATATTGCCTGTGACAATATGTGAATTCCATTTAAATTCGTCATTATATAATTGACATTTACAATTAAAATTTAGATTAGAACTAATATTGGTGTTGTAGTTACAAATATATTTGCGAATTGGTATATTATATTTAAAAATAGGCTTTAAGTATATATTTAAAGGAAATTTGGATTTAAGATAAGAATTAAGTATATTACTAATATTAATTTTGTCAAAAATTGTAGAGGAGTAATGAAATAATATTAATTATTTAGTTTTTTTATTATTTGTATTATAATTTATTTTATCCAATTTTAAACGAAACTTAATAATATCCATGATTAAATGAAGTAAATGTGTTTAGTAATATAAGTTAATTTTTATTCTTATATTCATAACACACTAAATTTCTAAATTGCAAATGATTTATTTGAAATCTTTGCATCTCTAAACTCGAAGGTGTCGCTTCCAGTTTGGACATTGAATTAATATAAGCCTAATTGTGAAGTTTATATAACCGATTACTTCTCATTACAAGGTATTTATATTTATTTATTTTAATTTATATACTTAAACTCATTATTTAAAAGATTGCTCGTTTTTTTTTAATTTTTATTTTTAAAACACAAAACTAAAACAATTCCATGATATGAAACAATAAAACATGTAAGACTTGTCCCGTAAGTGAAGATTTCGAATCTAACATTCCATTATGTAAATTATCCTTTGTTATCTATATTTTAATTTGTAAAGTTTGAAATATGAAGTATATTGGACAAACAAAAACTGCATTACATCTTCGTATAAATAATCACAGATCATTCGTAAAAAATAATTATAATAGCTCTATTGAAATCAAACATTTCCAAAAACACAATTTTCAAGACTCGGTGATTATTCAAATTTTAGACATTATCGAAGATGATAATATAAGATTAATTAAGGGAGTTCATTATATGCTAAAATATCATACTATTTATCCATATGGCCTAAACGAAAATTATTTTCAAATCAATGTTATGAACAATATTGATAATATTTGCATATACAATTGGTTTAATATCAAAAAAGGTAATTTAAATTTACAACATACTAAAGCATATTCTAAATTTCTTCAATTTAATTTTAATAATATAATTGATTTTAAAATTTTTTTTAATACTTTGGAAAGTAATTTTTAAAATTCTGAAATGGATAGGATTTCCTTAGTTAAATTTTTTTTATTTATTTTAAATAAATCCAAATTAAAATATTTATTGAAACATTATGACTTCAAAAACATTAAAAATACACATTTACTTCATTTAATCATGGATATTATTAAGTTTCGTTTAAAATTGGATAAAATAAATTATAATACAAATAATAAAAAAACTAAATAATTAATATTATTTCATTACTCCTCTACAATTTTTGACAAAATTAATATTAGTAATATACTTAATTCTTAAATTAAATCCAAATTTCCTTTAAATATTTACTTAATGCCTATTTTTAAATATAATATACCAATTCGCAAATATATTTGTAACTACAACACCAATATTAGTTCTAATCTAAATTTTAATTGTAAATGTCAATTATTTTTAATTTCAGAATTAAAAATTTTTAATTTCAGAATTCCATATAACTAATCTATTTAATATTCCTATTAAAACATTTCTTAATTTTCTTCAATTTAATTTATACAATAATTATATTGAATTTGATAATGAAATATATTCCCAAATTAAAGGTATTGGAATGGGAGTGAACTATAGTAGCATTCTTGCTAATTTATTTTTATTGGCCTATGAATATCAATTTTGTATTAATTTCCCTTTCAAATTTAAAATTTATAGATATATAGATGATTTAATTGTTTTTAATACTAATTTTAAAATTAATTATATAGAAGAAAAAATTTATAACAAAATTATTAACTTACAACAAACCAACATTAATACTGAATTTGTAGATTTTTTAGATTTGAGAATATATTATCATCAGCAAATTCCTCATATACAATTACAGTGAAACTTCTCCGAGCGGCCACCCCTGTATAACGGCAACCCTTCTAAACGGCCAATTTTTCATGGCACGGATTTTTCAACTCATAGACCTAATGTTAAAATAACTTGTATCAGCGGCCATCCGACCCCCTCTAAACGGCCACCGAGTGGGATCGCCTATTTCATTTTTCGGGAAATTCTACTCACTCCATGCTTTAATTTTGAGCGAAAAACCTCCTGGAAAAAAATAGATCAAGAAGTAATCATTAAATGTTTCGTCAGCTGTGGAATCAGTAGCAGAGAAATTGAGAGACAATTAGATTTATTCGACGAATCGAATTGTAGTTTTTTTTAAAAAAATGTAAGAAAGCATGAAATAAAGTACTGAACTATTTTCTCTTTAGATAAGTTTTAAATTTCATTTTAAATAAGGAATATATATAAGACTTGTTTATATTACGCATTATGGCAATTATCTTATAATAGTAAATAAAACCCTTCCGAGCGGCCACCCCCTCTGAGCGGTCAAATATTCTCGGTACTGTGGGGTGGCCGCTCAGAGAGGTTTCACTGTATTTAAAAAAACATTTTTATTCCCTTTCAAAATAAACAGATTTCACAAATTTACAAGTAATGTTAGTTTTAATTTATTTAAAAATATCTTCATACAAGAATTAAAAAGATATCTTACTATTAATTCTAAATTAGAAGATTTTTTAATTAATTTAGATTATCTTATTAATGAATTTACAAATAATAATTTTCCAAAAAAAGTTTTAAATACTTATATTACACAATTTCAGAAGAAATGTAAATTTCAAATTTACAAAAAATATAAAATTAAATATAGGCCTATTCATTATTTTATTTAATCATTTATCTTCAAAACAGGACTTGTGGAATTTTGATCATTTAAGTTATCTTATGACAACTCAGAATTAAATCCTCTATTTGAGGAAGTTTTAAGTCTGATTTGATAACTGTCATCTATTAATTTTCTGTGTGAGTAAGATTTTGAGGAATTTATTTTTTATGTATATGTGTGTTGGAGAATTTTCTATGTATGTATGTATGTATGTGGAAGAAAAATTTTTTTTCTATGTATGTAATAAATTTTTTTCTATTTATGTATAAAAAAAATTTTCTATATATGTATTAAATTTTTTCTATGTATATATTTATTAAAACAGACATAAAAAACAAAACAAAAATAAAAAACAAAAAACAAAAAAAAAGTATATAAAATTAAAAAAACTTAAAAAAGAATATATACAATAAAAAGAGCAATTTTCTTTAAATAATGCGCTATAACTTCCAAAATTTTAATTTAGTTTCAAAAAAATTTTAGTTTTAGTTTCAAAATTTAACACCAGATGCCGCTGATAAAGTGAATGAATTAGAAAACACATTCACAGAAACAGCTTTCTGAAATTTGTATTGGGATTTTAAAATTCAGATAGCTCTCCGGCTTATTTTATATATATACACACACACACACACACATATTGCCAGTCTAATGAACAACCAGTCAATATAGTCAGTGTTAATATGTCATCCTGTAAATATACACAGTCAGCCTATCAATGGTCTTTTAGGTGATGTGAGGTTAGTTGCATTATCATTGTAGCAGTAAACGCAGTCAGTGTAAATATGTAAATATACACATTCATCCTATTATGGTCTTTTAGGTGATGTGAGGTTAGTGCCATTATCATTGTAGCAGTAAACACAAGTCAGCCTATTAATGGTCTTTTACACTCATTAACAAAAAAAAACGATGCACCTAGAAGGAGTTGTCCGATTGTAATCAAATTTCGTATGCAAAGACATTGAGACCGACCATGCAAATGATTAAACTTTGGTCTCCAATGAATGAATAGCGAGAGCTACAGCGCATCGGAACTGCGTACTCGGCAGGTGTATATAAGAAGCGATTCTCAATCTGATGGTCAAAATTTCTGTTGCATTGCGAGTTAAGATACTTTTCAACGACTGAAAAAATGCCTCGCCGCAGGATTCGAGCTTATTACGTGCTACTGTCAGAGTTTGAAAGAGGTCGTATCATTGGATTGAAAGAGGCAGGTTGGGCAAATCGGAGAATCGCTCGTTATATGGGTCGAAGTGATGCGGCGATTAGAAGATGCTGGCAGGAATGGGTGGACAATGGCAGATTTCAGCATCATGAAGGTAGCAGTCGACCTAGGGCTACAGCAGAGCAGGAGGATAGAGTGATTGTCAGATCAGCTGTCACAGCGCCTGAATCATCATTATCAACCATCAGATGTGCAACCTGTACACGAGTGTCCACCATGACCATTTACAGATGGCTGAGAGAGAGCGACATCTACGCTCGTACCGACCGCTACGCCACCTGCCACTCATGTCTGCACATCGTCGGGCCAGATTACAGTGGTACTTGGCTCGATCCGGTTGGAATGATGCTGACTGGGGACGTATAGTGTTTAGCGACGAATCCCGCTTCCAACTGTGTCCTGACGTTCGTCGCAGACGTGCCTGGAGACGCCCAGGGCAGCGTACCGATCCTACTTTCGCTATTGCACGCCCCACAGGCCCTCAACCAGGAGTTATGTTCTGGGGTGCCATTTTTCTTGATAGCCGGACCTCTTTGGTCGTCATTAGCGGCACACTTACAGCACAGCGGTACGTCGACGACATTCTGAACCTGTTTTACTACCCTTCCTTTTGCAGTACCCTGGCCTTATTTTTCAGCAAGATAATGCCAGACCACATATGACACATGTTGCTGTGACCTGTCTTGCAGCTTCTGAAACACTTCGTTGGCCAGCCAGATCCCCAGATCTCTCTCCAATCGAGCATGTCTGGGATATGATGGGAACGCGACTGCATTCACCAGGGAAAGTGGATGACCTAGCCCGACAATTGGAGCAATTTTGGCAAGAAATACCGCAGGAGACCATCACGGAGCTTTATCACACTATGCCACGTCGTGTGGCAACTTGCATTCAGGGTAGAGGTGGGTCAACACCTTAATGAGCTCGTTACTTTGTAACTCTGATACTCTGAAATAAATCATTCAATTTGTCTGAAATTTTAATCATTTCCTATTCTGTATATAATCTTTCTCTCCACCAATTTTTGTCTCCGTCGGACAACTTCTTCTAGGTGCATCGTTTTTTTTTTGTTTTGAGTGTGAGTGATGTGAGGTTAGTGCCATTATCATTAGAGGTCAGAAGACATGGAAGAAATAGAAAAAAACCCAGAAGATTCAAGGGTCTTCAAGAAAAGGCAAAAAAGAAGACTGGAGCAAAATGGACGGAAGAAAGAAGGAAACAACATGGAGAAAGAATATAGAGTACTGCAAGAGAAGAAAGAAGGGTTACTGTCAAAAAGGTCCTTTTCAGGACCAAAAATTTTGTATGAGAGAGAAACCATTTTGATGATTATTTAAATAAAGAAAAAAAATTTTTTTTCTAGGTATGGAAGACATCATCAAGAAATTTGTGATTATTGTTGTATCACTTATTAAGAAGATATGGCAAGTACATAGATTATATTTCCTCATTTATTTTCATGAATTATTTGATATTAACGTAACAAATAAAACGTTCTCGTGCGTACTGAAATAAGAATTCTCTTAATAACTAGACCTGTACTGGAATCACATTCAATTGTAAAGGAGAAAGGTAAGTTACTGTTAAGAAATCTCAGTATTCAATAATCATTTTATGTCAAAAATTAAATAATTGCACTATATATATATATATATATTGATTTGTGTTTGCATATAAAATATAATTTTTGAAAAGTAGATTTCGTGTAATTGCTGTTCAGTGGTTTAAAATTAGACGAAAAATAATACTAAATAAATAACAGTAATTTGAAAAAATATTTTACGTGCACTATGTTTCGATGAAATCATTACTAAACTGATGCTTCCAAAATCAACATGTATCATCATTATATATTATTTCTCAAAGGGTTTTTTTTGTCGGAACGCTATATTTCCTTTACTACTTCATCAAAATCAATGATTGAGGCATCATTTTGCAGATTACGTTCCCCGCTAATGACAAAAAATAAACAAATTGTTTAAAATTAATGTTTTCGTTAAAAAACTTTATTTTTAAAAACTTTTTATACAAATGTAGAAACGCTTTAACAGAAGCGCCTTATTTTTCGAAAGTGAAAATATTGCTTTAGCGTTGTAACTTTCAAATCTTTCCTTTTTTGAATAAAAATGCACTTTAAATGATATTTCATCGTTTATTTAATAACAACAGATAAAAAAAAATAACAAAGATTTATATTTTAATAAAAATAAACGATTTATTACAATAGAAACATAAAAATTAGTCAACTTCTCATATATTATATTATATATTATTTCTCAAAGGGTTTTTTTTTGTCGGAACGCCATATTTCCTTTCCTACTTCATCAAAATCAATGATTGAGGCATCATTTTGAAGTACGTTCCCCGCTAATGACGAAAAATAAACAAATTGTTTAAAATTAATGTTTTCGTTAAAAAACTTTATTTTTAAAAACTTTTTATAAAAATGTTGACACGCTTTAACAAAGCGCCTTATTTTTCGAAAGCGAAAATATTGCTTTAGCGTTGTAACCTTCAAATATTTCCTTTTTTTGAATAAAAATGCCCTTTAAATGATATTTCATCGTTTATTTAATAACAACAGATAAAAAAACAAACAAAGATTTATATTTTAATAAAAATAAACGATTTATAACAATAGAAACATAAAAATTAGTCAACTTCTCATATATTATTTCTCAAAGGTGTTTTTTTTATTTCCCTTAATACTTCATCGAAATCAATGATTGAGATATTTTCAAGATTACGTTCACCGCTAATGATGAAAAATAAACAGATTGTTTAAAATTAATGTTTTCGTTAAAAAAATTTATTTTAAAAATCTTTTTTGTAAAAATGTAGAAGGCAATCTATTGACAATCTGTTCATTTATTTATTTCCACATTACCATTCGGTGACTGATCAAGATACCATGCGAATTATTCGCACGGGTCAACTTTTTTATAAAACTTGAGAAGACGCCATCTATTGACAATGTGTTTAACTAACATGCACACATGTTATTGTTGGATTTCTTTATTATTTCTCAAAGGTGGTTTTTTGTTGCGAATTATTCGCACGGGTCAACTAGTTTTATTATTATTATTATTACTATTTTTATAAAGATATTGTTATATCTATGAACATCATGCTCTTAACAAAATGATTAATATTGTTTCATATCCATAGCAAGAAAAGTAATGCAATTTACTGGTTTTAATTATGTTTCTTATACAACATCTTTTAATTTTTTTTTTTGAAATTAACTAAAAAAGTTTAGAACTATAACTTAAAAATTTTAAACTTAAATTCTCAACATATAATACATGAATATATACATAAGTTGCCAACCCTCGAAAATTTGTGCCTAAACCAACTTGCAAATGGAAATTTACACTCGCTAGCTAATTAACGGGGGGGGGGGGGGAAGATTTCATATATATACGATATACCTTTACTAGCAGCGGAACCCGCCCGATTGGTAGATATAAAATTTTCCCGAACTAAAAATAGAACTGGGGTTGTGATTGGCGATTTCCGATTGATGAATGGTGATTGGTGAAGGGTAGAGAAAACTTCCATCATGAAATACCCCTCGCGGGAGTTCATATGCCGATGAATTTGAATTGGCACAGTAGCCAAGGTTTTGAATTTAGGAAAAAAACCGATTTGCGCGGTAATTTTTTCCACTCGCAAGTGCCAAATTTCTACTCACAAATTGCGAGTTTGCGAGTGGAATTTTCGAGGGTTGTAAGTTTCATCTGTGTGCAGGGCCGTTTCTACCAAGACTAGGCGGCCGCCTAGGGCGGCAAGATTTTAGGGCGGCCAAAGGACGGATTCCGTTTTTTTTTTTGGTTATTAAAATGGGATTGCGTTTTTTTTGGTTGTTGAATTGAAGATTCTGTTTGTTTGTTTTTTTGTGGGACGGCATTTCAAATGGAGGGGGCGGCATTTTTCAGTTTTCGCCTAGGGTGGCAGAACACCTAGAAACGGCTCTGTCTGTGTGTAATAATTTGTTAGTGAATATGAGCAGGATGAATTTAGCAGTAAGTTATGTTTTCTATATTTTAATAGTATAAATATTTTAAATAATTTTTTTTGAATAATAATTTTTTTTTAAATCTATTTTAAAAAAATAACTAAGTAATTACTAAAATAAAACGAATCGTTTGGCCTTTTCAAGTTTTATTAAATAAAAATAATAATAAGTATTAACTGTAAATACTTACTAGATAAGTAAAATTTATGAAAATCAATTGAAAACTATTTTTCATATTTTTAATTAGCTTAATCAAAAAGACACTGTTTAGTGTGACTTGAGCCTGAAGCTTCAAGGCAATGAAATTCCTTCGGACCCGATTGGTCACGTGACTCAAAAAAATGACGTCAGTGCCTCCGCCTGTCATTTCTCGTTGGCCTCGCTCACTTCAATAATGAATGTCTAAATTGATATAAGCTCTTTTAAAAACAATCAATTCGTGAGTTTTATTTCTGAGTGATAAAATTACAAATACACATTTCAGCCAATTTAAATGAATTAATTTTTATATTTTTTATTTATTAATTTATTATTTAAAATTATTTTCAGAATCTCCACTGATTGGTTTAAGTGATTATTCATCCAGTTCACATCGTAGGCTTCATGATGCATTACTAGAACTACAAACAGTTTAATGGATTGAAAACAAGAATCAAGGATTTTGCACTAGCTAAACCCTACCATGTGAAATGCAAATTTAATAAAATGAGGGAGAGAACCTAAGTGACGGGCAAAGGAGCCTCGAGATCAGTCCAGCAGAAGCGATCATGAAGGCATTATAACCAGATGGGATTAAGAGATCCGACCGAGTAGTCCGCCTGATCAAATCATGAGTCCAGTCCAGCTGAACACTCGCACTGACGTCGGAAGAGCGCATTCATTATACGTTTTGGGCCCTGAATGTAGGAAGGCCACATGGGTGAAAAGCCATTCACCGTTCAAAGGGACAAGGCAACCCGAGAATAGGGTTCCGACGTCGACTATGTAAAATGAGTACATATTACATCGTAAAAGTAAAGTAAGTGCCTTTGAATTCATCCATTTGTGAAAGCGGAACTATTGTAGAACTAATTAAATTTATCAAAGGAAAACCCAGTGACAATTCTCCGAATTTATTTTTTCTTTCGATTGAGATGGAATAATCCCATTGACTACGGGAGTGTGACTAATGACTATTAAGTGCTTCTGACTATTTAATTGTTGGCTAAATGGAAACTAATTTGTGTTTAAAGAATAGTGCAACGAAATTGATACAAGCTGTATCAATTCTGCAGTGAACTAAAATAAATATCTGAAAATTCTGAAAAACATTTCGGAAGTGCATCGCTAAACATCAATGAAGTGCAAGAATCCTTCTACAATTGATAGAAGAACTTTTGAACTTTAGAAAATTTCTAATAGGAATTAAAGAACGTTATTCGTTTAATCTATTATTTTATTGAACAAATAAAATTTACAGTGTTATTTCAATTGCTCTGCGAAATCATTATTCAACTTTAGGATAGCTACACCCAGGGACGAAACTAACCCTCCTTTCAGCCGGCGCAAGGGTATATTTCGCCGCCCCCTCTAGGGTTACCACTTCAGAACTAAGTCACGCCCAGAGACGATGAGTCGATGACTAAACAAAACTAAAACAAAAATCTGTTCAACCAAAAAAAAAAAAACATTTTAAACACATTCAATCGCGCTAGCTATTCCGTACACGGTACACGAGATACATGCGACAGTCGGCATATAATTTTGTACATATTCAATTTTACTTACACAACCCGGAGAAACAATAATTAAACCAGGAGACCGGAGATACCTCACTGAAACCCGGATAGGTGGCAACCATAGCCCCTCCTCCCCCTACGCGCCATACTCACTCCATTTACAACTATTTAACAAAAGCATATACTTTCCTGTACTTAAGTCAATGGTATTAAATGTCAAGCCGGCGTCCGTGGCACAGGCCCCGCTTGCCCCCCCCCTCTAGATTCGGCTCTGTCTAAAACCCCTCAGTTACTATAATTTTTGGATAGATTTTTAATATTCTTACTTTGTTATTATTAAAGCTGAATTTCCTTTGTTAATAAAATGTTAGTTCTAATGAAATTCATTGATTATCTCCTTTCTCTTATTTGATTTAATCTTTGTTAAAACTCTATAAAGAATTTCAATAAAATTATATGAAATCAAATCTTACAGAAGACAGAAATTATAATAAAAAGAAATTTAACGTGCCCAAACCCTTTTAAGGTTAGGATTTCTTTGGGGGGGAGTTCCCGCTCTCGGGAGTGAGTCCCGGGAAGGCTAACCCCTCGCACCTTCTGAGTCTGTCTTCGGTGGAGTTTGGCTGGCTGATGAGTCCTAATAAGGACGAAACGGTCTGTCCCAGTTACAACTCAGGGTGCGAATCCTTTCTTGTAGCGTTGTGCCTTCGTTTGCTTACTCAAGAAATTATAATATTTGCAGTCTTTTTCGTTTCTCTTATAAATGATATTGTTTATTAGACGAATACTTTTGAATATCTCAGATAATAAATTGTCTTGTTAATACATCAATAAATAACCTTTAATACATTTAAAATAAATTCTTCTTTTAACTAATAAAATTTAGAAAATATGGCAGATTTCTTAATAACGGAAGAACCGGGGGAATTCACTTCATTGAAAAGAGCTTTCTGTCTTAAATCATTGATTCACATTTTTTAGAAATATTAATTAAATAATTAATTAATAAAAGTAGACTGGTTACTATATCTATTGGTATTCTCCTAAATTAAACAATTCTATAAAGTTCAACTAATCCCCACGAGGAGTCAGCACTGACAATAGCCTAAAATGTCAAATTGCAGCTACTCTCAAAATATTCATTCCTTACCAATAAAAATTGATGAAATTCTTAACTTTCAAAACTTTGTTTTTGTATGACCAATTAACTGGTTTTATTATTTTTTAGTATTATTTATAAGAATGTTATCAGGACTTTAACATATCATTTGCAAGGAATTACTGCAAATTGCCTAAAATGTAACAAACAAGTCAATTCACAGTTTTGAAGAAAACACACACCCAAAGGACCTTGTACATTTACAATCTATCAAACAAATGACACTGCTACTGATTGGTGCCCAAAAGTCATTTATTCAAGCCGTTGTAATTCAATTAAGTACAACTACAACTTCTATCACGCCTCTTAGATAAACCATTGGTATACAAATCGGCTTGGAGAACAGTTGTTGCCACCCAAGCATTCCCGATGAACCAGAACTTAATATGGCCTTATTGGGTGGTTAGTATCGTATTCATTCTCAACGGAATCAACTTAGCAAAGAATGATCTCAATTCTGTCCAATTATCATTATTATTTTTACTCGGTCAGTGGCAATCTAAACCGGAAGTGGCTGCATCACAAGTAGGATGTTTCTGTAAATCTCTAAGCCATGGAGAGTCCAGTGAGAGACGACTAAGTGCTCCTACTCCCGGCTTAGCTGTGTGGACGTTTCACACACATACAGGCAAGGGAATTCTATTATTTTTCCCCTAAAAAAAATCGGTAAAAAAGTGAATTCGTTTATTTTGTAAAGGTTTTAATTTAACTTTTAAATGACATTATTGAATTTTTTTCTTTGAATTTAATTTTCTGTTGACTAATTGATTAATTATAGAAGAATAATCGAACGAAATTTAGTATAAATATTGTTTTCGGATAGTATTGTATATTTCGTTTATAAATATTTTTCAAACAATTCTCAATAAACTGGAAAAAACGAGACACGCCACTATCATACGATGACAATATTTGATCACACGTTTCATCCAATGCAAAAGGATGAATAAAATCCTACTGTATTGGATGCAACGTCTGACTTGACCATTGAAGTTGCTCGATTGTGGACTAACAATATCAGAGTAATCCCATCGTCATCCGGTCACTTAGCACCTTTTCAAAAAATTTTACTAACTATTTTATAAAACTGCAGCTTCTGATATAATACCTACAGAACTGCAAAATACGGCACTGCTGAAAACAACTTATATATTGCGCAGGTACTCACATGATTGATACCTAGGTCTCCGGTGGAAATTCGTATCAACTACAGATTCCCCGTCAATATTGATCGTGTTTCATGTTATTTTGAATAAAGATGTAATAATAATAATTATATATTTTTTTTTATTTCTTAATTATTTTAAATTACATTTCAGTCCGTTAGGGATAAGAATCCCTATCAAACGGGTTCTGGGATTAAGTAGTTTTACAAAAATAACATAATATATACATATATATCTATATATATATCTATATACATATCTTTAGTCAAATACACACATATATAAATATAGAAATAAACAGACAAAGAAATCCTGTACCAACAATGCAGGTTTTAGGATTTCTTAACAAAACAACAAAGATAAACAAACACAAAACATCAAAAAAAAAAAAAAAAAAATTAAACCAATGACTTGTGAAGGTATGAAGCGGTCGGAAGGGATCCACCCCGAACTGCCCCAGGGACCGCCAAAGGCCCTATCCAAGGGGCCGGGTACAGTTCGGACCCCACCCTTCCCATTGACCCACACTTGCCAGAAACACAAAAGAGAACAAAAATAAAAACGATCAAATTAAAATAAAAAAAAAAAAAAGATAAATAAAAATGTCCCAAATTACACAGAAAAGAAGTCTTCACGTTCGGTGGCCACTACCGAACGACAGAAGTAATAGTAAAAAGTAGGCCAATCCCCAAAATATAAATGTTGTATCTGTACAATATTAGAAGTTCTTCTAAAAAGAAGAAAATAAATGCAGAAAAAAAAATCCAATTACATATAATACAAAATTTGAGGAAAAAGCCGATAAAAATTTAATAAAATTAAAAATATGAGTTATTTACAATAAAATCTTAATGAACCAAAGTTAACCGTCATGCTCTATGGATTCAATATTCCTTATATATCGAAATAATTTTTCAGGCATTTTTACAAAAATATCTTCATTTACCAAAATTCCTTTATTCTTTAACGAGTTTAAGAAATCTTCTCTTTTTTTTAATCTACGTGGATCCAAACATCTCCAAAGGACATGATCAGGATCTTCATTTTCTCCAAGAGCACAACGGCCACACATTGGATCATCTTTCTTTCCAAATCTAAAAAGATAACTAGTAAAATTTCCGTGGCCTGTTAAAAATTGGTTTACAACAAAATCGTCGAAAAGACAGTTGGTTTTAACATTCTTTATATATTTATATAGTGGTCGCCCCTTAATGGATTGGCTCCATTGGTTTTGCCAATTGGCCAACTGATCCTTGTTTTTTAATTCCATGGGAAATACTTCTGGGCCAAGGACAGGGATAAGTGATATCATTTAAACAAGTGGCATTTTTGGCTTCTCTGTCAGCTTCTTCATTACCAATAATGCCAACATGGGCTCTAACCCAAAAAAATTTAATCATCCTTTCATTAGAAATAAAATTTAAAGTAGAAACATAAGTATCTCTAGCCGTGCTGTTCATATAAGAACAGTTAGCAACGGAAAGAAGAGCGGCTCTGGAATCCGATACAATGGCAACCCTGACATTGCACCCACTCCAGAGAGCATGGCATACAGATACAGCATGGGAAATAGCCCCCAGTTCCGCTTGGAAAACGGAAGCCTCATCTGGGAGGCGTTCTCTGCTAATATCAAGAATAGAGCCCGAAGCATCCTTAATAATGACAGAGAGGCCTACATGATTATCCATTTTGGATCCATCAGTAAAAATTCTAAAATTGAATAATTCAAAATTTTCCTCCCACTTATTAATCTCAAATGGTTGCTTCACACTAGGATGAACCCTTAATTGTGGGGGTACTTTTTGGACATATTCTTGATTTAAAATTCTCTCATAATGCTGAAATATGCATTTTGCCTGGATCCACATTGGGACAATACCGCACAGAACATATAAAGCCTCGGTAGAGACTGTTCTGTACGTTCGAGCTATAGCGATTAAGAATGGTCTTACAATTGAGTCCATTGCTCTTTTAATTTTAATATTCTTGATGGAGCCACCCCAAACTTCAGCCCCATACAACAGTTTTGGCTTAATCAATGATTCGAATATCATTTTCCTAATCTTTGAGGACATACCCCCTTTTTTGGGGGCAACCGAAATGAGCCTATGAGCATTTACTGCTACCTTCTTTTTAATATTAATAAAATGGTCAGTCCAGGTTAACTTATTGTTAAAAGTAAGACCCAAAATTTTCAAGTTATCTTTTATTTTAATTTTCTGATTATTATTCAATTTCAAAACGGGCTTCTTTAAACATTTTTTCCCTGCAAAAAAAATAGCAGCAGTTTTCTTCGTATTAATAGTCAATTTATTAACATTTGCCCATTTGCGTAGTACCTGCCAAAATGATTCCCATAACTTTTCAATCTTATTAATTGAAGCCGCCGCAATCAGAACCACCGTATCATCGGCATAAGCCTGGATATCAATAGCACCCTCAATATCCAACGATCTTTTCCAATCATCAAACCGCTCAAAAAGATCCTCCATCACCATTAGCCAAAGGGTCGGTCCAAGGTTACTCCCTTGGGGGCAACCCTTAGTTATAGATCTAAAAGAATCGTTTAATTGTATTGATCTATCTCTTAAAAAAGAGGAAGTTAGAACAAGCAGATTTCTCGGACACCTTTTACGTTTTAATACATGCAATATCTGAGAATGACATGCATTGTTAAAAGCATTCTCAATATCAATAGAAATAGCAGTTGCATGTTCCCCTAGTGCTTGGTGATTGCGAACAAAAAGGATTAGAGAACGGTTTGCCATAAGAGTGCTGTGATTCCTTCTAAAACCAAATTGTTTAGAAGAAAAAAGGTTATTAGATTCTAAATAGTGATAAATCCTATTATTTAAAAACTTATCCATGACCTTACCAATGACCGGCAATATACTAATTGGTCTTAATCGGCCATCTTCTTTAGGTAAGAGAATCACCTTGGCTCTTTTCCAAACTTTGGGGAAAACTCCACCATCTAAACATTTATTAATGAGCTGGAGCCAAATATCGCTTAGCGCTTGAAAGATGGAGGGAAGAACCCTTGCAGGAACCAAGTCAGGCCCAGGAGAGGATTCTAAATTTATATTATTAATTATATCATTTAATTCAAATTTTGAAATATAAAAGTCATCTGCTTCTAAATCATTAATATCCTTTTCAATAATATCAGAAATAATATCATTATTCAAAGACAAGTCATCTGGAAAATACTCATCCAGTAGGGCGTCTGAAGTTTCTAGATCTGAGGTGGTCCAAATATTATCTTTTGTTCTTACTGTTTTGGATTCAATTGGTCTTTTCAATTTATTTCCTAAAATTTTAAAAGGAAGACCATAAGGATGCAATTTGGCTTCCTTTTCACAGAAACCTTTCCAAGACGCCCATTTAGCTTGCCTCAAAGACCTCCGATAACCTGCTCTAGCCTCCCTCCATCTAACCTCAATAGCCTTTTTCTCAATTGGATCCTTGCATCTTACATATTTTTTCCACCATGCCCTGGTCTTGGCCCTTAATCCCCTTAAATCAGAGGTCCACCAACGGGGCCCTTCAGTTTTCCTAAAAACAGACTTCCTACAAGGAATATAAGTATCACAAGCTGTCTTGCATAAATCCTGAAAAATCTTAGCAGCACTTTCACAATCATCAGTCTCCATAATCTGCTCAAGACTACTCACATTGCCACTTAAAAACTTAACAATGGCACACCAATTGGCTTTCTTTAAGCAATAGGATTTCCTCGGTAAACCTAGTACCAAATCCAGTCCAAAACAGATAAACCTATGATCGCTGCATATATCATCCTCCAACACCCTCCAATCTGAGATGGTAAGCCCTTTTGATAAGGTCAAATCAATCCAACTACTTCCATTAAGTGAATGGAATGTTGAAATTGATTCACTATCGTTACCAAGAGAAATATTGTTTCCTACAATCCAATCAGCTAATTCAATGCCCCTAACATCATTCATTTTATCGCCCCAAAGAAAATTGCGGGCATTAAAATCACCCGCTATTATAACTTTGGAACCAAGCTGGAATATATCCTCAAGAATACTTAAAGATTTGACTAAATCTTCATCTTTGTGAGCATAAATACTAACAACAGCAAAATTTAAATTTTTAATGCTCACTTTAATAGCGACAATGTCTCGAGAGAGAAATTGCGATAAAACAAGGGGTTTAATTTTAATGTTATTCACAAAAATACATGATCGAACCCTGCCAGCCTCTGAGTTACAAAATATACTAGAATATTGGCTACTGGGAGAGGGAACAACTTTGTCCGGCAAAAGATATGGTTCTTGGGCACAGATAATATCATAATATTCATGTATTATTTGTAGCTCTGACCACGCTTGCCACCCTTTACCCATATTAAATTGTCCAATTCTGGTCATTGATATACAATGAGTCTCCTGGTGGCGAGTAAATTTCTTTTAAAACATGGACATGTTTTGTTGTCGGCACGATGCTTATTCTCTACAATCCCTGCATTCGTACAATTTGAACAACGCAATAGTTCAGAATCCCAATTTTTATAATTGTGTTCGCCTCCACATTTAACACATGAAACTGAATTTTTACACAACATAGCCTTGTGTCCATACCTGTTACAGTTAAAACATCTCAGTACAGAAATATCTTCTTCAAAGGGTATACACAAATATTCAAAAAGAATGTGTCCCCTTTTCTTAAAAAAATAAAAAATTTCTGGTGTTACGGATAAAAGCCAATTTTTCTTAGAAGGATCCCTGCATAATCTGCCAGTGAGTATCCTAATCCCATTAGCCAAAACATTCTTGGTAATATTTTCACGTAATTCAGCATTACTTTCAGAAAAAATGTTCAATATCTCTTCCTTATCATAGGAAAGAGGAATCCCTGTTAATTTAACAGTAGGATTCCTATTCTTAACCGAAGTGATTTGGAGCTCATCAATTTTTCGCAATTGTTCTTCCAACTTACTTTTCTGATTTTTATTAAAACATTTAAGTATTACGTCCCCTTTAGTTGTAATCACCTTTGATTTTAGTCCCCCATCAATTGCTTTTACTTTTAAATTTTTGGTCAGAATATCATTTAATTGCTCTTTAGATGTACTCTGCTCTCCATTTTCTTTCAGAGAGACTTTAACACTAAATTCTGTCTCTATTTTTTTATCCTTTTTTCCAACATTACTGTTTCTTCTTTCCTTAATAATTTCAATAACCGATCCATTACCTTTCTTTACTACAGATGCATAAGATATACTTTGCAGATTTACATCTTTCCTTACTTCCTTTGTTTGGAAATTTTCCTTAAACCAATTGAGATGTCTCAACTCAAGGTTTTTTTTCCCAATTTCCAACTCTTTATTTTTAAGTAACAAGGAGGTAAAGATTTGAGAAAGATCTAAAAGGGAATTCGTGACATCCTTCTGATCAGATTTAGTGAGGAAGATCTTACTTTTCTCCTCTTTAGTGGTTGCACTACGTATGGTTGAAACAGCTTCAAAAAACTTATTGGTAATATCAAGAGAACAAGAGACAGATTCTTTCCTTAAAGGAAGAAAAACGGGGGAAGAAGATCTTCTTCTTTTTTGGCTTTGTTTCTGAGATAAACTCTCAGTATCTTCCATTTCAATAACATCTTCAAAAACATCATTATCCAATTCCCTTGCCAATTGAATACTTTTTTTCCTGTGTTCAACAATTAAATCTGTCTCAGCTGAAATTTGTTCTCGAACAAACTTCTCCACTTCAAATTTTATTTCCTCAGTAATTTGAAGTCTAATTTCTTTCTTTTTCTCATCCTTTATTATTAGACTCTCGTTTATATTTTCTTGTAACCAAGAATTATAATTTTTTTTAATTTTCTCTTCAATCATACTTCTCTTAATTTTCATCTGTTCCTCAACCCTGCATTTAAACTCATCTACCTCCCCAAAAGAGCAAGTGAAATCATATGAAGCAGACGACATGATAAGCTACAGGGACAGTAATTCCCAACGCTGCCACTAGCTGGCGCCGCGTCCGCGTGCGCCCTCCTCTCACCAACTGATCAAATGAATCAAAAATCTCAATGAAAAAACAAAAATAAGAGCACTAAACCTTCTCAATTGAATCTAGGGAGCCTTAACTCCAAAGGAGACACAGGAATCTATCTCCAGGAGGTCACAGCTTTCTTAAATCGAAGAAAATTCGAGAGCCCACAGAAATGGCTGCGAACGCCATGGCCACCTGGCGGCACCTTCGAGTCGACTCTATATATATATCTATATATTATATATATAAAAAATAAAAAGTACACAATAAAAAGTGTAGTTAATAGATAATGTTAGTGTAGATCAGTGGTCGCCAAACTTACGAAGCTTCTGAGCTACCGTACCGTTTTTAAATCCTACTGTGAGCTACCAACCCAAAGAACTATCAACTTTTTAAAAAAAATCTTACATTTGTTTATTCCCTATAAACAAATATAAACTTACATTTCTAGTAAATACGAAATCAATTTTAATTAAATTGTATGTAACAAAAAAACTTGAAATTGAATTGTACATAAAAAGAAATTCAAGTGTAGTTAGTAATAAATAACAAATGAAAGGACAGATTTTTTTTTTTTGTCAGACTTATTAACTTCAATGAGAAGGAGTATTTTTTTCTCATCAACAAGTTTTTTAATATTGGGAGAGTAGGTAGTGGCTGCCATTCGAATACAGTTGTCCAAGTGTTCATCAGTGAATCTGTTTCTATACTTATTTTAATAAATGTCATACTGGAAAACGAAACCTCACACAGATATGTAGAGCTGAACATTGCCTTCATTTTGAGACCAACGTGGATCAAAATTTCTTTAGTAACAAGAGGCCAAATATTTTCAGAGCTTGAAGAAAGCGATTTTACAGATAAATCATTTTGAAAATCAATCAGTTCCAACTCCACTGCAGCATTGTCTTCTTGAAAATCAAAATGCTCCATGACACAAGTAGAGAACTCTTCAGCAACTCTTGGAAACGTTGTAGAACTCTGTCTCTACTAAGCCAACGAACTTCCATATGAAGCAGTAGATCACCATACTGGCAATCTAGTTCATCAGTAAAACTTGAACAAACGTCTCTGAATTGCATCTGCCGTAACTTTGTTCACTATTTTTATGACTGTGTTCATTACATTGTTTATATTTAAAAATCTTTCCACACAGTGACTGCTGGTGTATTACACAATGGTAAGACAGAAATCTCGGAAAGCTATTGTCTTTACGACACAAGGTTATGAATCCCTTCTCTCTGCCTACCATCGCTGGAGCTCCGACAATTGCTAAACCCACCAACTTATTTATAGGAATATTTTCAGAGTTGATAAGATCTTTAACTGCTAAAAATATATTCTGTCCTGTAGTGCGTCCTGTTAACGATATAATCTTTACCAGCCCCTCTCTTATTTCGAAATTATCAAAAACCATTCTTGTAAAAACGGCCAACTGAGCTGTATCAACTACATCAGTCGAGTCGTCAAATTGCAGGGAGAAATAGCTGCAGCGATCAAAGTCAGTTTTAAGTTGTGAGATAATGTCAGAACTACTAACCTCAACCCTTCTCATTACTGTATTTGCAGAAAGCTGTACAGATTTCATAGCAGACATTATCTCAGTTTTAATTTTGAAACTATCAAATAATGCATCTGCAGCTTCTAAAAATGTAGTTTTGATTATTTCACCGTCTTCGTATGGTTTCTTATTCTGTAATAATATTTGAAACTCGGAATGACGCCTCAGTTGCTGCTTTATTCTTGTTTAATGGTTTTAAAAAAGTTGATTGTTCAGCATTAAGTTTAGATTTTAGCTACCTTACCTTTTCTTTCCTTAGAGCAGAATTCAGTGGGAAATCCTTTTCAATCCCTGCGCTAACGGTTTTAAAGTGACGTTCAATGTTCCCTTTCTTCCCAACTGATACACTTGCAAAGCACAGTAAACACACCCATTTGTCCTTAACCTGGGTAAAGAAGTAATTGGTTTCCCATTCCGAATGAAAGTGATAAGTTTTTTGCATTTTGCTTGCAAACGCCATCATTAGAACAATGGCAGTTGCTCGGGCGAAATGGCACTTGTTGTCGTCAGCGTCAGCTCAGTGGAGGAATCAAGGTTAGCCAACCGGAGCGTTAACGCGAGCTACCGAAAATGTCCCCGCGAGCTACTAGTAGCTCGCGATCGACGGTTTGGCGATCTCTGGTGTAGATTATATAATGAAATCTTTAAAAAGTTTTAACTATATAAATTTAAATTACAAAATTTAATTATATTATTAAAAGTTATATAAAGAGAAGAAAATTAATCTCAAAAGTGAATACAATTGTATATGTAATTATACCTTGTACATAAAAACCAAAAAATAACATTTGGTACAAAATGCAATTGAAATCTTAAATATACACATTCATATGCATACATACATACATATATATATATATATATATATATATATATATATATAAAATACAGGGCTCTGGCACTTGAAATTACACGAATATGGAATAAAACAACTACAGTGTTGCCAATCATCATTGGTGCACTAGGAACACTATCACTTAAATTTATGGACTATTACACCAGACTTGGAGCACCAGCAATAACAACAGCTGAATTACAAAAGACAGCCATCATTGGCACTGCGAACATTTTATGTCAATACCTTAGCAACACTTAGGCCCCTGGTTGAGGCCCGTCTTGCCTAAGAAAATGCCAGTGATTAAACGTGATTTTTTGTGTTTGTTTGGGTGAACGTTTACACTGTGTAACTATTTTTTAAAAGAGTAAATTTGTTATATATATATATACACACACACATACACACATATATACATATATACACATATACAAACATGTACACATACACATACGTGTATATATATATTTTTAGAAATTTTCAATTAACCATTTTTTTAAAAAAAATTTACTAGAGAAATGTGATTACTGTTTTCAAATAAATTTACATTTAAATTATTAATAAAGTTTTCAATTTTATAATTAACATTTCTTATTCCATAACTGTTATTTATGTAGGGATATGTTAATTTTATATGACTTTCAGATCTAAAGTTATAGTTTTGTATAATGTTATCCCTTATTTTCAATATGTGATAGTAATTTTTCAATATAATATAATAGTATAATTTTTGCTTTGG
This sequence comes from Thereuonema tuberculata, assembly GCA_023159025.1. Taxonomy (NCBI): domain Eukaryota; kingdom Metazoa; phylum Arthropoda; class Chilopoda; order Scutigeromorpha; family Scutigeridae; genus Thereuonema; species Thereuonema tuberculata. The sequence continues at coordinate 210,712 of JAFIDM010084935.1, forward strand.
AAATAAAATACCATATTTATTCAACATAAAGTATCTTTTTGTTTTGTCCTTCCAAATTTTTTTAGTGAATATAAGTTTTAAAACCTTAATTTGAAGAATTTTTAAGCTCTCAAGATGTGTGTCATTTGTATTTGCCCATATATTAATACTATAATTTAATAAGGAATCAAACAAAGCATAGTAAATAAGTATTTTTGTTTTTAAAGGCAGAATATTTTTTATGTAATAAAAAATATATATTGTTGAGTTTAATTTTTTGTGTAAAATAGATATTTGAGAATTCCAAGTAAAAATATTGTTCATAATAATACCTAAATATTTAAATTCATTTACTGAATTAATAATTGAACATGAATTACATTGATTTGTACCTTTATGTTGACATGGATGTGAGTGGTAATATATTTTTGGAAAGAAATTTGTTAGTTGTTTTTAGGGTCTTATTAGCATACTCTTTGTTTTTTTCCTTATTTATTACAAGTTTATTGTCATGCATCCATTTTTGTATTATGATAAAATCTTCTTGGACATTATTATTTGCAATTTCAGGATTTGCGTTTACAGAATAGATTATGATGTCATCCGCATATATCTAAATATGACAATTTTTTACCAGTAAGAATAAGCCATTTATATAAAGAATAAAAAGCAGTGGTCCTAAATTAGAACCCTGAGGGACGCCATATTTCATTTCTTTTCTTTTACTTAAATTATTATTTATGTTTACATATATTTTTCTGTTATTTAGATAATTACTTAATATTTGCAATAAATTCCCTCGAATGCCAATATAATTAAAAATTTTTAAGAGTAAATCGTGATTTATCAGATTAAATGCTTTGCTTAAGTCAATTGTAATAAGAACTATGAATTTATTTTTATTTAAATTACAATTAATTTGACTGCTAAATTCTTCTAAAAGTATTGTTGTACTTTTTAATCTTTGATATGCATATTGTTTTTTATGTATTATATTATATGCACTTGTAAAATTTTTTATTTTTATAGTAAGATATTTTTCTATTATTTTATTTATTGTAGAAGGTATAGCAATTGGTCTATAATTTTCAAAAGAACAATGATCATTATTTTTATATATAGATATTATTTTTGATATTTTTAAATGATTTGGATATATCTTTGTGTTTATAATTTGACCAATTAGAATAGCCATTATTTTAGCAAAAGTAGTTTTTATATTTTTTATGTCTTTAATAGCTATTAAGTGTAAACCAACAGAATTTTTATTTTTCATATTATTTATTATTCCTAAAATCTTATATTCGCTAGGTTTCTGAATTATTATAGTATTGTTAATTGAAGTATTATAATTCTCATTTATTAATTTTTCATTGCAGTTTATGTTGTATTTACTATCTATCGAAGAAAAGTATTCACAAAATCTGTCTGCAAGAATTTTTTGTTTATTTAATCCCAACATGCTTTGAGAGAATTTTATAATTTCCTTATTAATTCTGTTCTTTTTATGTGATTTACCTAAAAGTCTATTTACTTCACCCCAGCAATCTTTTGGATTATCTATAGTATTGTTGAATTTGTTATAATAGTAACTATTCTTTGTTTTTGTAATTTTGGAATTTAATTTGTTTCTAAAAGTTTTATAATTATTATAATATGTTATATTGGATTTATTACTTTTGTACTTTTTATACAATTTATCTCTCTCTTGTATTTCTTTAATTAACTCTTCAGTTATCCATTCTTTTTTAGTTCTATGTCTTCCCTTTTTACCGTCAAAAGTTTGGTTATTGCAACCATAAGTGTTTGTTTCGTTCAAGGTATATCTAAGTTTCCTTTTTACCGAATATGTTGATTTATTATATTCTTGTCTTATTTTGTTATAAATCATATTTGGATTATAAATCTCATTGTTTTCTAATTTATCCAGTAGGTGTAGCATGTTTTCTTCTAGTAATTCTTTATCTACAATTTTAAATTTTTCTCTTTTTGTGTTAAATTGCTTGATATTTTGAGATTCCTTAGTTATTATTTCTAATTGTAATATTATTAAGTAATGATCAGATATTGTTTCTTTTATTATATGAGTAAAAATTTTGTTATTTGTGATATTTGTAAAGATACGGTCAATATTAGAAGCAGTTTCTTTAACTGTTGTCTTTTCGTATCTTGTAGTTCCAAATAAACAATTTTTAAAACCAGAATATCCTAGAGTTTCGAGATAGATTTTCACATTTTCATTTTCATTAATTTTATATAAATCAATGTTGATATCACCCATTAATAAGCAGTTTTCCAAATTGTTATTTTTATTTTGTAACAAATCGTCTAATTCTTTTATGAAAGATTTTATGCTAAGGTTAGCAGGTCTATAGATGGTAATTAGACTATAAGATCTTTCCCAGTTGTTATTTTTTACAGTAATATGTAATGATTAAAAATTGAAGGTTTTAAAGTTATTTATAGTATAATCAATATTGTTTTTAATATAAAATATGATCCCTCCACCTCTTTTTGTTTCTCTCAATTTGTAACATAAGTTCCAGTTATCAATTTTATAAAGGCCTATTTCAGTTTCAGAAATATTTACTTCTGTTAAAGCAATAATATCAAAGTTTTTTTAAATATGTTTTAATTTTACAGAAAAGTATTTCCCAATTTTTTCTTAAGGATCTTATGTTAAGTAGTAATAATTTTATATTTTTTTCACTTTTTTCAGCGGAATCTTTAATAAACCAAATATATAATAATAATAATAATAAGAAGAATAAGAATAATAATTAAGGACGTGAGTTATTTAGATGCCTTCTACCAGATCCCCCTCTTTTCGTTTTTTGGCCAATCATACCATTTGACCTGAAGGTCACATATCAATCTGTTCAGATTTTCTAGAAAAGAAAACAATGATATTTAAAATTTATCAAGGTTCGCTCTGGGTGAAAAATTATGAGCGAAAACCGAATAAATTCACAAATCATCCATGAAATAATATTTTATTTCTCCTTCTCATGATTTTTATTTTGAAAATGCAAGAAAAAATATACAAAAATAAATAATAAAAAAAAAAAGATGTAAATAAAATAAAATAAACTTTCCAAGTGATTCCACTGGAATGCGCATCTACTCAACCATGTGATGTATATTTTTACAGACAAATCAAATATTTCATTAAACGTCTGCAAATTTGCACATTGGTAATAGAATGAAAAACCGAATTTCCATCTCGCAAAAATTGTCTGTAATAAAATGAGGTTGGTGCAAAATTGCTCTAAATTTTGAATGTTTTCTGATGAAGTATCATTCATAAAAGTGTTATTTAAAAGTGTTGCATAAATGTTTAATAAATGTATTATGTGAATGTTAAATAAACATATTAAAATGTTAAATATATCTTTCAAATAATAGAAACTTAAATTAACTCTTTTTAAATTGAAACTGAAAGTCATTTCTCTTTTCACCGCTATGCGCGCTCGTGTCATAACCGTCACTTCCTGTTTTCGGAGATTTTTAAAAGCTTATAACTTTTGACCTAGAGGTCAACCGGTAAAAATTTTGGTGTCATTGCTTTTATTTTTTTAGCTAAAAATTTTGATATATAATTTATGTTAATCTGTTTTTGACAGCTTAACCTATCTCCAAGTTGAGTAAAATATTGTCGTTTTTTCCAGATTAGAAAATACGTAAAAAAAAAAAAAAAAAAAAAAAAATTAAAACTCAATAAACATTAAGAAAATGTTACGTTATCATAGCTAGTGAGAAATGATGTGTTAAGGTCATTAAAACATTCTTAGAAACAATAGAAAATAATAATAAAAACCATCCCTTACGAAAATTTTTTATAGAATTCTAAAGAAAAACCTATAGAATATCGTTTATAGAGCCGTATAGAATTATGGTCCATTTTCTATAAGCATGTTCTATAGAATTTTCTATAGAATTGTCTATAGAATCTCAATAGAAATTTCTATAGAATATTCTTTCTATA
>JAFIDM010084935.1:214685-254909 GCA_023159025.1 Thereuonema tuberculata
ATGGCCCATTTTCTATAAGCATGTCCTATAGAATTTTCTATAGAAATGTCCATAGCATCTCAATAGAAATTTCTATAAGCATGTCTTACAGAATTTTCTATAGAAATGTCCATAGAATATTGGTGGAAATTTCTACAGAATCTCTCTACAGATTTCTATATATATTCCATGGAAATTTCTCTGGAAAATACATATACATTTCTATACAACTTTTATAGTAAATACAATATGTTCTATAAAGAAACATGCTGGGCGTTATTGATTTAGAAAACGATAAATTATTTAACAAAAATTATACATTCCAAAAATCACCTTATTTATTTCTTTTAATATTAAAATAATTAAAACAAAACCAAAAAAAATCTGAATACAAAATAGTATTATTATTTATTATATAAATTCACACATGAAAATCTACAGTTGTTCTATATAAACATAACAAATAAACGCGAATTTTCCAAATCAATATTCACATCTATCGAAATCCTTCATCATTATTATAAAAGAGAAAAACTGTACTGACAAAATTGCAATTAAAAAACCATTTAAATATAACTGACAAATAATATCAAATAATATGGAATAAAAAAATTAAAAAAACAAACATCCTTTAAGAAAGTAATGACAATTGCAATTTTACATATCAATTTCATATAATATTATATTTCGTAATATATATTAGAAGAAGAATGTAGAACATAACAGGGTGTCTACTGAATCTCAAACAAAAAATTTAAGGACAATTCTCGTGCATTTAAGGACATTTTCACAAAAATTTAAGGACATTAAAACTTGTAAGGATGGTAATTTTTTTGTTTAGAAGGAATATTAAGTGAAAAGAGAAAGTGAACTGAGGTAAGGACTAAGAATATTTTCGGACAAAGAGGAGAGATGTAGTTTAGATGTTGTTTAAAAACAATAAAAGGTAATGGAAATATAGCTTTATATTACAGCAGCTTAAGAGTATCAATAATCTTTACAAGTTCTGGAGCAACAAAATAATGAGACATATATGCAGAGATGAAGAAAAACAAAACAGATGTACTGAATGAGTTAAAAGCTAAAATATGTAAACTTATGTATCCATAAAAATAATATAACAATAACAATTAATAACAACAACATCAACAGAACAGTAGTTTAAATGGAACCAGTGCTTAAAATTAGGGAAAGGAAATAAATAAATTAAATTATGCCTACAAATTTCACAAGATTAAAACATCAAAATATTGAGACGTATATATATATAATATATTTATATGATTTAAAGATACGATGAAAATTATATAAGCTGTGTACCTTTCAAAAATAACAGGAATATTTGTAACAGTAATAGCTATAACAACAACAATAATAAAGGGTATTATCATCATCATTATGATTATCTTCACTAGCACCATTATTAAGAATGTACACACACTTACAATCCATATCTATAAAATTTAAGCAATCAGCATACGTGAGGAAAAACATATATATACTACTAAAGTGGTATCTGTATATAATCATTAAAATTCATCAACAGTGGTGGCATAACTGCGTTTGCCGTCTTGATTCACTACAATTGTTCCGTCTTTTGTCCATACATTATTAATGCCATATTTTTAATGCAACCTGTAACAGTTCTAATCTGTTTCTTGTTAGATCTTCCCTGATTGTTATACCGATTTTCAATTTCGGTATTTTTTTCTTTCAGTTCATTTCGAAGATCCTGAATTACGACAGTATTAAATTCAATCGATTCTTTAAGTTTTTCAGTGACCTTCGCTGTTATGGCAATCGGCGAGTGCAGAAAGCTAGAAGTTCGGTGGTTGAGGGTGTACTATTCAACCAGTCGCTCAATGTCCCGTTTCTGTTCTTGAAGAGGAGGAATGGGAGACGTGCCCGTAGGGTCCTCGGGGGGCCGCCTGCATTTGTTTCCCGTTGGCTTCGGCATTTTTCGGAATATAAGTTTTCACTAATTTTATATAAAATCCACCAGCAAAGTGCTATTTAATTATAGAATTTTGGTCTGTGGTAACTTACAAATATATTGATTTCGAAGGAAGTCAAGCTGCGATGTTTAAAATCACCTGTTTCGGATAAACAATTGGACGCGTGTTTGGTGTTATCTCAGTGTACCGCCATGTTGGGGTTTTCCATGTTATTGTTTACGTTGAACGGTTGAATCTTTTATCTTGCGTTTCCCGCCTAGCTATCCGCAGAAACGGGTGGAAAATTAGTTTTCTTTTTAACTTTAAGAAATTACTTTAAACAAACTTAATGCTCTATATTTTTTAATAATGTTGTATATTTTTTAACAAAGCCGAAACTATCTATATTTTGAAATTATAAATGTCTTTGTTGTCCATCTGCGCATGCGCACAGCGAAATTAAACGTGATTTCCGATTTGGCAGATCAGATTTTAAAAGCGACGATTTTGTCAAATTTCTAGAGAATATTAAAAAATTTTTTTTTTTTTAAATAATTACAAATTATTTAGTCAAATAAATTGGGAAAAATATAATTTAGAAAAATTCAAAAATATAAAAACATAATTAATATCTGATGTAACTAATGATAAAACAATAACCCTTAATTTTAATTTAACTTAATTACACTTAATTTTCAGTATTGATATTAAACTAGATAATTATAAGAATTATTATACCTAATTAAATAAATAAGGACAGTTATCAAACATAATAAAAAAATAACTAAGTTTTAACAAATTAATTCATAATTGATATTAAACAATTTATCTGCATGTTTATTTATTAATTAGTATTTTTTTAATTTATATTAACTATTAAACAAATCAGCAGTATCCATCATCTAAAAATTTTTGTAATATCCATTATAGAGTTCTATAGAATATTTCTCTATAGAAATGCATATACTTGTTTTCTATAGAAACAGCTATAGAATTACTATAGAATGACTTTTCTATAGAGGGCTGACCTTTGGATTCTATATAGAGTCCTATAGAATATTTCTCTATAGAAATGTAAATACTTGTTATCTATAGAAACAGTCATAGAATTCCTGTAGAATGACTTTTCTATAGAGGGCTGACTGGGGATCCTATAGAGTAGTCTATAGAAACCTATAGAGCTCTATATGATTCTACCAACCATTTTCGTAAGGGATTATTGGTCATGTAAAAACATAATTTTGAATTTTTTAAATTTCATCAAAATTCCTTGGTAAGGAGTCAGTTTCTTTGAGAGCAATTTAAACTTTAAATTTTTTGGCTATTTTCAATGCTGACCCCTCTCTCTGAAGATTAGCTGAATATTATACAGGGTGATTCCTAAAGTACTGGAAAAATAGGCCTTTAAAGAACGAACAGCGAAATATTTTTCTGTCAAATTCGGTGTAAAATAAAATAAAATAGGGCTTGGAACTCCGGATCGAACGTGCGACTCTGATTCGGATGATGGGGTCCTCATTTTAACTTTTTTCTACCCCGACGAAAAAAAATGGTCTAGTTAGCACCCTTCACAACCGGGAAGAGCAATGAAAGGGAAGCTGGATTAGAAGAGGGTAAGTTAATTGGAGTATTGACTCCATTGGATTTATTTCAAACACAAAGGAGCCCCTGGAGGGGGGAGGGGGAAATAACAACACAGTTTATCAGAAAATAATTTTATTTCAGAATGATTTAATTTTTTATTTTTAACTCTTTTCTTTTCTTAACTTATATTGTCAGTGTTATTAGTTTCTCCTCTACCTAGATCGGTTTGATATGATTCCATGTTGTTCGCGATATGTCTCTACCTTTATGTCATCAAGATTGGACTCTCCTGCTCCTGCCTATTATCACATGTTGTAGCCTGTCTATTATCAGGCTTTATATTTCTCAAAATTTATTGTATTCTTGTCACTTGAAAAAGAGTCGCAGGACAACCTGAAAGCGATCGTGTCATTTTTAATTTTTAAATATAATCTTTGTTAATAGTCTCTGTGTGGTGACACACAGTTTTCCTTCAATTTAATTTAAAGAATATTATTTATTTCAAAATAATAAAAAAACAGAAAAACACTATATTTATATTTTTTCATTACTTCATTGACATCCAGAGGATTTGAACCCGTTAACCTTGAAAATTATACAAAAGTGTGAAGGGAATAAATTAGGGGAAGGAGGGACATGTGTCCTTGTTTCAATTGTAGTCTGTTATTTCCGCAGGGTCCTAAAGAGTAATTCTGCAAAATTTGATCCAGATCGGTCGAAGGGCTAAGGATTGTATAGCGAATACACAAACAAACAAACAAACAAACAAACAAACAAACAAACAAACCTCCTCCTTTATGTATATAGATATAAACTGAATTGCTTCATCAAAAATTAAACGCAAATTAAATCAACAGTACATTTCTAAATCCCAGTTAATATTTCAATAGGGATTAACATTCAGAAAGAGAGAAAAATCTACTTTCATATACAGAAGCCCTTCACTCAAACCAATATCTTATATAAAATCGTAAAATTCAAATGATCTATAACCTGTGTTCGACCAACCATTACCCTAGTCAGTTGTCTTAGTTGAATTTGACTACATACAACTAGGTAAAAAAACTTTGCAATCCATATCTTCTATTTAAATTCATCTTCTTACAATCTTTTTTAAATTCTCTTAATTACAACAGTTCCATTAATTTAAACATCAGAACATTAGCAACGTTAATCGTTGCAACTAAAAACTCCTCCAACAAATTTCACTAATATTTAGAATTTAAGAAAAAGTAATTAGGAACAAATTCGCTCTTTTCTTAATTGATTTTTTTTTTCTTTTTTATCCAACGCCCGGGCACTTAGTACTTAAAGTATTTGCCTCAACAAGGGGCGAGAAATGTGAGTATTTAGCCGATGAAACGTTGCCCAGGGTACGCCATATGAGGCAGCTCACGCTATACCCGCAGAAACGGACGAAACACAGAAGAAAAAAGAAACAACCATGCCACGACCGGGATTCGAACCCGGGTACAGGCACACTGGCCGCAACAGCAGACCGCCGTCTAGACCGCACGGCCACGCCAGCACGGCCTTTTCTTAATTGAGCTTTTAACTTCAATATTCAAAACATCTCAATTACATTAAATACTTTCCTCATAAATCAATTGAATATCGAAATTAACACTAATTAATAAGCCTAATGTGCAATCTTAATAAATAATCTCATAATGGAGGCATATTTCCATCATTTCTGGAAATTTTCCTTTCCGAATACCTTTCAATCGCCTGTTTTCTCAAACTCTCCTGAAACACAAAAAGGAAAATTCATCGAATAATCATAACACTTCCAAAAGACAGATAATTTCTACACAACAAAAAGAATCTTCTAAAACGCTTCTAAACATCACATGGCGTTCAACAAAGACATTTGCCAGAAAGTAACAATGGATAACCACAAGCTCATTATTTCATTTCAAACAATCAAATGAACTTAATACAATAAAACATAACAGCGCTCTGTTTCGTAAATGGAAATTTGAAACTTAACATACCCAAGAAACGCATTATTCAAAAGGCGTTTCAATGGTAATGCATTGCGAAAACGACATAAAAATCTGAACTTACTAATAGATAATTTTAAGTGGTATCATCACATTTACGTCACAGTTCAAAGAAGCTGTTGCTAGGTTCGGTTGCTAGGATTTTAGCATTGAAATTAGTTCCGACCAAGCGGGTTGGCAGAAGAAGCAGGAGAAAATTGGAATAGAACAGAAGAAATGACAAAAGAGTTCATAAGTAAGAAATTAAAGATAGACTTAAAAATTACTAGAGCTCACCGCATAGGCAAAAAAAACAAAGCATACAATAGAAGAATAGTAGTAAAATGTGAGTCAGAAAAACAAAAGGAAGAAATAATGAGAAATAAGAAAGACTTAAAAGGAACGGCATACAAGATTAAAGAAGACTTTTCCGAAGAAACAAGAGAAATAAGAAAAAAGATAAATGATATGGCATTCGAAGAAAGAAAAAAGGTAAATCTAGAGTAGTGAAATATGATAATCTGATTATAAATGGAAAATATGTGGAAACAAAAGATAAGATAAATTGGTGTGAAATATATAAGTCGAAACAGGAGGAGATAAGGAAAATTTCAAGATTTAGTGCAAGAGAAGACATAAATGTGAAAAAAAATAAGCAATATATAGAGGATCAAAAAAACTAAATGATGAAAAAGGGAAATGTAATAAGCAAGGTCTTCCTCTTTTCCTTTGACCTGTGGAGGGTTTCCAAAACGTGGTCAGGCTCGTCCAGTTTTCCCTAGTCTTTCTGGCCAGGTGTCCTGCCCACCTCCATTTTGACATCTTTAGACATATAAGTGCGTCCTGTATTTGGTTTGTTCTCTGATTCACGTGTTTCTCTTCCTGTCTCTTAATGTTATATTTAACATTTTTCTTTCCATTCGTCTCTGAGGAACCTTAATTTTATTTTCTTGATTTTTAGTCGTTGTCCATGTTTCCCCGGCATATGTTAATACAGGTAGGATACACTGGTTGTAGGCTTGTCTTTTAGGCTTATAGGTATGTCTGCTTTAAAAATATAGCCCAATTTCCTGAAAGCCACCCATGAAAGTTGAAATCTTCTTTTGATTTCCTTTTCCATCCCTCCATTAATCTGTAATATTTGTCCTAGGTAGTTAAATGTTTCTACAATTTCGGTATCCTGATTTTCCAACTGAATATTCCTTGGTTCCACAAATTTGTTGAACATTAACTTGGTTTTTTCTTTATTAATTTTTAATCCTATGATTTTGCTTTCTTGGTTTATATCTATTAACATTTTCTCAAGCTGCTGGGGATCTCTTGATATAATTACTATGTCATCTGCATATCTTAGATGGGAAATCCTCTTTTGATTTATTTTAATACCTTCCCTTTTCCAGTTTAATCTATTGAAAATCAGATCAAGTGCAGCAGTAAACAACTTTGGGGATAGGGAGTCTCCTTGTCTGATTCCCTTTTCTAGGTGTATGGTTCCGCTGATTTCATTTAGAGTAAAAGTTGCTCTTGCCTTGTTGTAAATATTTTGAATCCAATCAATGTATGTTGTTTCTATTTCTAGTTTGGACAAGCATTCCACTATTGCCTCGGTCTTCATGGAATCAAAGGCTTTTTCATAGTCAATAAAAGCCAAGAAGAGAAGTCTTTGGAATTCCGTTCGTTTATCTATAATTGGTTTTAATGTATGTATATGGTCTATTGTACTGTATCCCTTCCTGAATCCCGCTTGTTCTATTGGTTGGCCATTGTCTAATGTGGGGGTGAGTCTGATGGTAATTATTTTGGTAAAAATCTTGTATAAATTGGAAAGTAGACTTATTGGTCTGTAATTTTTTATTTCTTCCTTTTGTCCTTTCTTAAAGATCAATATTAGTTTGGCATTATTCCAATTCTCGGGGATTCTTCGTTCTCTCAAACATAGATTGTATAGAGAGGCCAGAATTTCCATTAGTTTATCTCCTCCCATTTTTATTGTTTCTATTTCTATTTGGTCCTCTCCGGGACTTTTTCCATTTTTCATATCTCTTCGAGCTGTTTTAATTTCTGATATTGTGATCATTGGTACTTCTTCTTGATAGTCCGAATCCTTCTGAGTCCTGATTATTTTCGTATCATCTTCGTATAATTCTAAGTAAAATTCTTGTACTCTTCTTACTATTTTCTTTGTATTCCTGGTTATTGTTCCATCTTTTTCAGCTAATGCTATTATTTCATTTGTACCTTCAGCGAGACCTCTTTTAAGAATCTTCATGCTTGAATTATTTTCAATAGTTTTCCTGGTAATATTTGTATTATAAGTTCTTATTTCATTCCTCATATTTTTCTGATAGTTTTACAAAGTTCGGTATATTCTATTCTGGGCCTGTCATTTATATCGTTCTTAAACTCTCTTCTTTTCTTTAGTAGATCTAAGGTATTTTGAGATAATTTATTTGTCTTCGTTTTTCATTTTTTATGACTTCTTTTTTGCCTTCGACAGTGTGTCTTTTATATTTTTATTTAGCCCCTCTATATCATCTGTGGGTGTTTCCATGATTGTTTTGTTTATTTCAAGTTCAAGTTTTGCTCTGTTGATTTCTCTGCATGGGGGTATTTTCTTCTTTTTTATGAGCTTAAGTCTTTCCCAGTGAGTGTTTTATCACAACTCTTGATCTTACCAGTCTATGGTCGCTCGCTGTATTAAATCTATTTAATACTGTGATGTCTTTAATTATATGTTTTTTATTGCTCAATATACCGTCAATTTAATTTTTTGTTTTTCCGTCGGGACTTCTCCAAGTCCATTTATCCTTTGGCTTTTTCCTGAAGAAAGTGTTCATGATGTATAGGTTGTAGTTGCTGGCAAAGTCTACAAGCAATTCTCCTCTGTTGTTCTGTTGACCTAAACCTATCTTCCTGCTGAATCATGATAGTAATCTCCTTCTCCTACTATAGCACTGAAGTCTCCAATTATCATTACAAATTCTTCCGTATTGCTTGACAGAGTTCCTCCAAGGTCTTCATAGAATGATTCTACTGTATTTCTTCTTCTGATGACTGGGATGTTGGTGCATAAATTTGGATAAGTTTGATTTTGGACTTTTCGTTTAGTTTTATTGTCAATTCTGCTATTCTGTTACTGATTTGTCTAAAGTTGATGTTCTACTTTTTATATTTTTATTGACAACAAATCCAATTCCAATAGTTGTCTGTGAGGTTTCCGCGTAGTTGAAGAATTCGTGGCCACTTTTCAAAGTTTTCAGCTCTTTCCCTTATCTTTTCGTCTCACATAACCCTATTACATCCCATTTTATTTCTTCAAGTTCAATTTCGAGTTCAGTCAATCTGTCTTCTCCACTTAATGTGTGGCAATTATATGTGCCAATGTTAAGCGTTATTTTGTTTTTATCATAATGGGTGCTGTTTAGTTTCCCTTGCTTTACATCTCGGTCCATCCTCCGGTACAGGTTTAGGTGCGGCCCTTCATATAGGGATACTGTAGTCACGTTTGGTTGTTGCCCATTTTGGCCTTGGCTTATACGGCTTTCCTTCCTTCTTGCTGGCCTCTTGTTTGGGAGGGTTGAAAGTCTAATCTCCCACGCTGACTTTCAACGGCGTATTGGGAGATGCATTTTATCCCTAGCTGCCAGGGTTAATAGTATAGGCTGCTCCTGTTATGGAGAACAGACGCCTTTTGCTGCCGCTCCATTGGAGTACAGACGCAGCATGGAGTGCTACCGTTGGTCCGTGACAGAATTCATCCGCCAGCATCTTCACCAATTTCACCAGTTTCGGTTTACCCCGGGTATTTCATTTCCCCGGTACCACCCATATCTGGGAGGTGTTCCCCTATCCGCCACCTGGTGAGGCACCCGATGGGGACTGGCAACCCTGCACGAGGAGTATGTAATTGCTTAAAACAAAAAGATATTGGTTTCAGTGAAGGGTTTTTGTAAGGTAGGTTGCCCAAATAAAGCCCGGTTTCAAATAAGGCCCATCCCTCGTTTTATTAATAGAACGTTGACAATTTACCAAGATTAGTTATGTTTCAGACAAGTCCTGGCTTCTAGCGGCTACACCAAAAATTAGGTCCGTTGAAGTGGATAATTTCACCATGTTTGTTTCAGTTGAACAGTAAAAGTCGCCCGAAGCTTTTGTCGTTACTATTTCAACTTAATTTGATAAATCGTCTGCATTTTTTGGCAACTTAATATATATCTAAATATGTTTTATGTCATTTTAAAATGTGTAATAGAATAAGATACTGTATTTGATATTTTCCAGTTGACGTGCATTTAAATACTTTTTGGTAAAACAATGCATGAAAGCGTGGGTTAACAGGGGGCTTCAAATAAGGCCCTCCATTCTATAACATAAAGTAATAATATATAGTGAGAAAAAAATATAACAAAAATCATCAAAGCTAGTTTTAAATTAACAATTTTATAAATTAATTACTAAATAATTATTAATTTGTAGCTTAATATTTAGTCAGAACTAAATGTTGAAAATTGGCTGTTTTCAGTGCCAAGCTCTTGTCCCTGTGGGCGAGTTGCCTGTGAGATACAGACCTTAGGAATCCGGAGCGAATTCTGAAACACCCTTTATTTTATTGGATTGAAATTTAATTTTATAATTATTTTGGTTTAGATATAATTATTCTAATTTAATTGATTTCCACTTTTTTTTCCCTTATTTATTATTTATTTATACATGGACTTTATTTGGGACTAGTAGTGGGCCTTATTTGGAACAGGGGCTCCAAATAAGGCCCTTCAGTTATATTTTCAAAACTGTGTTATTACAGAAAGAATTTCAAATGCAACTAATTGTAAATTCACTTTTTGATAACAGCACACCTTAAACTACCTTTCAAGACAGTTTTCAGAATTTTCACTCTCATTTTCCATTAGAAATGTAAAAAATCGTTAAACGTTAGGTGGGCCTTATTTGGGCAACCTATCTTATATGAAAGTAAATTTTCTCTCTTTCTGAATGTTAATCGCTGTTGAAATATTAACTGCGAATCAGAAAACTACTATTGCTTTAATGCATTTAATTTTTGATGAAAGAATTAACTTTATATCTATATACATAAAAGAGGACGTTTGTTTTGTGTATTCGCTATACAATCCTAGGCCCTTCGACCGATCGGGAGCAAATTTTCCAGAATGACTATTTTAGGACCTTGTGGAAATAACAGGCTACAATTGAAATCTGGACATATCTCCCTCCTCCATCTAATTTAATCCCATTCACACTTTAAAACAATTTTCAAACTTAAAGGGTTGAAATCCGATGAGTGGCAATATTTTTATTTTTTCTATAAACCTTTTTTTTCAGTGTTTTTCTGTTTTTTTTACTTTCCTAATTTTTTAAAATTTGAAATAAATAATATTCTTACTAAAATAAAATTGAAGGTCACCACACAAAGATTAATAACAAAAATTAAAAGTAAAAATATCGCTTTCAGGTTGACAATACAATTTGGGAAATAAAAAGCCAGATAATAGGTGGGCTGCAACATGTGATAATAGACAGGAGCTGGCGAGTCCAATCTTAATGACATAAAGGGTAGAGACAACATCGCCAACAACTTGGAATCACATCAAACCGATCTTGGGAGAGGCAGAACTAAGAATACTAACAATATAAATTAAAACAAGAAAAGAGTTAAAACAAAAAAAATCATTCAGACATAAATTTATTTCCTGATATTTTGTTGATTCAACTTACAGCAAACGGATGAAACTGTTGACTTTGAGCGTCCAACAAGATTATCTACTTCGACAACAGAAGCACCCGTCGATCGACCACCAATGATCACACCTTTCTCGAAATCACTTAGGTGGGTTCCAGTTACTTTGATAACAATGTTCTCAGCTTGCTGCTTTGATTTCATTTAGGAACTTTTTCAACAAACTTACTGTTTTGTAGAATCGATTATAATTGATTAAATATAATGATTCTAGTGTGAATGTGGAAAATTGTTTGAGATCATATTTTTCCATCTTGTTGAGAATAAGTTTTTCTAATTAAAAAAAGGTGTATAATAAATTTTGAAATATGATATAAATATGGGTATAGTCTGTTCATTATAAATCTGAAGACATGTGACAACTCCATATATGGTAAACGATATAGCCTTCCGTTGTGAACGTCGTTCGGAAGATGGCGGCTGTTGACCGCACAGCATTGTCAATCGAGAGGAATCATTTGGAATCTTTTTTTTGTTATTTCAAGCCGTCTGACCAAAACGGATCTCTATCGTAAAACTGCATAAGCTACAGGTATATCATCTAATTCAGTGTTCAATATTGTTAAGAAAGCCAAAGCCTCGCTTACCCGGCCCATTGTTTGAAATGCCGGGCAAGAGAGGACACCGATAACAGTACTAAATGACTTCGATCTGTCAACTGTACGAGCCACTGTTAGTGAAATTTATTTTATTACTTTATTAAAAAAGACCGTTTTCAGCGTTATTAAATGATGCCGAAAGGACTTTTTGTTACTGTCTTTTCTCAAAGAAAAAACCCAAGATAAATACCTGCTTGGTCATATCTAATTTCCAGGCTGAAATCCTAGCAACCGAGCCTAGCAACAGCCTCTTTGAACTGTGACATAGGTTGTGATGACACCACTTAAACGGTCTATAATTTTAAATAAAAGTTTTATGCAAAAAAAAAAAAAAAATAGTTTGAGATTTGACTATAAAGTAGAGATAATGCAAGGATAAATCGTGAAAAAAACCGCATGTTACTATAGGTTTTTATAGTAATTAAATCAATTACATATTAAGAGAAATAACAAACACCCAGATGAAGAATCCTGGCAACTGAAATTACGAAGTGCCTACAACTGACCGTGAACAGATGGTTTCAGTTTCAGTTTCAATCAAAAGTTCTAAGCGGTTTTACTGCTCCTAATGTCTGTTGTCAGGGTTTTCTTTTGTTTCTCGAGTTTCTTGATCTGGGTTTTTGTGTTTTACCTTAATGAGAGAATTTTTTTTAATGTATTTGCATAAATTGAAATACTGTAATAAATTAATCAATTTAAATACTATACATATGTATTGTAACATGCGTTTATAGTGATCCATTTGGTAGCTATTGTGATAGCGAATAAAATCGATTGCTTATGTCCTGTCCATTCGTCCGTGGTAACTATCCATCCCTAACGGAAGGTAATCTAAAAAATAAAATAATAATATTGTACCATAGTTGTACGGAAGGGGTGATATTTTTGTTTTGCATAGTGTAATAAAGAATAGAAAACAAATAACATAAAATCTTAAAAGATTTATTTTAGTGGACATTCAAATTGGAAAGGCAGTATGTATATATATCTCTATAACTTCGCATTAATGAAGCTAACGTCGAACAGTTCTATAATACAATAGTCTCTTAACGCTTGCTTCAATGTAGCAATGTTCACTATGATTCGATAGTTGAATCCTTAATTCCTGGTTTTAATATCTCCTTGATATTAATCCTAAGTCTCAGGTAAGTCTTCACAACTTCTTTGAAACTAATCCTAACAAATAATTCACAATTGTTCTACTGCCTTTGATTGTATTTAATGTGAATTATAGAAACACAAAAACATTTTTTCTTTCCATTTTGCACACTAAAAATTAGACATATTTTTTCATAAAAACAATAATTTAGCTTGTTACTAATCCAAAAAAGACATATCTTTTAATCCTTTTTTTTGCAAAAATTAAAAAAAAAAAATATGAGACTTAAAATTTATGTTATTTTTTTATGAGCCAAATTCATAAAGTAGTGTAAAACATCTTTTAAGTGCAGTGTGACAAAACTGTAACTCATTTCAATCCCATTGCTTCTTAGAGCAACTCCTAAAATGCCATTATTTTTATCATCTGTGCTGCTATCTGTGCCTCTAGCTTCCAGATTAAATGACAAGAACTTACTGGAACAAGGAACAAAAAATACTTTCTGCCGTACAAAGGAGAGGGATCTGCTACCCATTTTCACCCAAGAAGAAAATCTTGTATTCTGTCAAGATGCTAGTGGACTCCTGGAAAAAATGGGCCTCCCTGAATGTAAATCCTGATGATTGGCGCCTATTTATTGATAGCTCTAAGCGGAGTTTGGAATGCGTCCTGTTGGTAGAGAGAAAATCATGTTTCCGCCACTGCATATCAAGCTAGGCCTAACGAAGCAGTTTGTAAAGGATCTTGATAAGAATGGATCGTGCTTTGCTTACATAGGAAGAAAATTGCCTCAGATAAGTACAGAAAAACTGAAAGTTGGAATTTTCGATGGCCCACAAATAAGACAGCTTATAAAAGATCCGGCTTTGGTGGAATCCATGAATGAGGCTGAGCAGAAAGCATGGGTGTCATTTGTCGAGGTTGTCAGAAATTTCCTGGGCAACCGAAAAGCTGAAAACTATATTGAGCTAGTAAAAAAGATGCTCAACAACTTCAGAAACCTTGTATGTAATACGAGCATAAAGGTTCACTATCTACACAGTCACTTGGACCGTTTTGCTGAAAATGTAGGCGATACAAGTGAAGAACAAGGTGAAGGATTTCACCAGGAAATAAAAACTATTTGAGGACCGCTATCAAGGAAGATGAGATACCCACATGATTGCAGATTACTGCTGGAACCTCAAAAGCAAATATTCAAGCAAAGTACAGTGCATTCAAGAATGTCACGCAAAAGAAGCTTCCGAAGTGTTAATTGACTTTTCTTTGATCAGTGATTTTTCTTTTCTTCAAAACTAAGTGTAACTGTAGTTAGTAAAGTGCTACTGTAATTTTTTGTATGTTTTTCATTGCTTCAAAGTGCTCTAGAAAATATATAAAGACTTTTAAATTCTATGGTTTTTATTATAAAAACAACACACACAGACACACAAACATATCCGCATGTTAAAGTATCAGAAGGTAAGTGACGACATTTTTATATCTTAGAAACTAGAGCTGCTAATGAAAAACTAATGCCATATTTGGATTCAGCACCTCAATTATACTAAAAATCAGCTCTTAAGTACCCCGGCATTAAAACCACTGTAGGCCTGTGTTATTAAACAACGTAGTCAAGTTAAAACAAAGTGTTATTGCTTCGGTAATGACAAAGAAGTAAAACTAAAAATAGTTCCCTGCAATACAGCCAAGTAAAAAAAAGGAAAATTAATGGCAGTAAAAAAAAAATAGTTCATCTCATGTATTTTGTAACCTTCAGAGCCAAACTTTAAAGAAAAATATTAAAAATGAAAATTCCTGTTGGGCTCGTGAGGTTACTTTTTAATTATTTGTAGATGTCGTATAACTTTTTTTAATTGTAAATATTTTTTTAATTTTTTTTTTGCCTTTGTGCTACTATAATTAAATTAATTAATTAAATAAATAGCTTGCAAGAGTGCAATCAATATTTAATACAAGTAATCATAATAGAAGTTAAAATGAATAAGATAGCAGAGTGAGTATAGAGTTTAACCTTGATATTCTTAAATGAACAAATGTCCTTATCACAAATAAATACTGAACATATTTATTAACTATATTCTGGGCAACTACTGATAATCATATACAAAATCTGGTAACTAATGAAATATACAATATTTAATGTCTAAGAATATTCAACTCACAACGTTTCGAATAAAATCAGAAACTTTGAATTCAAATGTTCTTCAATAATCAAGATCACATAATAAACTTGTTCACTCTTATAGAGTAATATTTGATCTAATAAGTGAACTCATAAAGTATCAATAACATTTGTGCGAACATAAGATTCAACACAAGTTCGATTGAACTTAGTGAAAATAGTAACTTTAAAATTGATTCTATACTACAGCCCTTCTTCGGTAATAATTCTTTTAACAAAATATTTACAACAACATTAAGTTTAATACTTGTTTAACTGGACTCTGAAAAATAGTATCGTTAAATTGACTTTCAATATTAACCTTAACTTCAGAAATAATTCATTAACAAATATTTATATCAACATTAAGTTTCTCACTTGATCAACTGGACTCCGTGAAAAATAATATCATTAAAATTAACTTTAAATTTTAACCTAAGCTTCGGAAAATAAATCCGTTAATACAATCACAAAATCTCTTAAGTGATAATAACAGCTTTCGTATCAAAACATAAAATATCTGATTATCTTCACTATGATTCGAACGCAGCTCGTTCGAACCTCAAAATAGTCCTACCAAGATGAATAAACGCCGGAACTTATTCGATGACAACTAGTTACGAAAGGTAATTTAATTCTTTCCTGCCTTGCCTTGAAGTTCAATGTTGACGACGGGGATTTACCAGTGGAAGATGAAAGACAAATTGCACATGAATCATTTCCCAGGTCGTTATTCCATATATCTGCACACGACCACAAATGAGATTCATGATACTCGACGGTCTTTCATAAGATGCCATTCCAAGTATACAATAATTCTTCCTTATTGTATAATGCTCCTTCGATGTTGATGCCAGATCGGAATTGTAACCCTAAGCCGATTCACCGAGAAACACAAAAAGGCCTAGATATGTTTGCTCAACCCTTATTCTCCTTGATTCTCGTACCGACGAAGAAAATGGATATTCCGTCCATCCATTCTCGTACTAAGAGACAAATACCAATCTTATTGACAAATTCATCTCAACCATCGGAGGTTTTAACATCATTTTAAGTGACTCTATATTGGTCAGCACATCACTCAAAACTGCCTTAAAAAAACACATCAGAGAGCGCCAACTGGCGAGTATTATATCATCGTATAACAACGCTTTTACTCAAGCTCACAGACATGATCTCTAATAACAAATCTTTTAAATAATATCATGGAAATGTGAAAAATAAAACAAAATTAAAGCTTTACACTATAATCACTTCCACAGTATACTTCCCTCACTTTCTTTTTGTTTTATTTCTAAAATACACAACTTAGTATTCGCATATGATTAAATTATTAAATTAAATTATTACCAATACAACATAATACAGAGTCCAGAAATAAATACAAATAAAACGTTAAAAGCTCGTACTATAATATTCATTTTTTTTTTTTTAAAAAAAGCGTGAAAAGTGCGCAAAAATAACTTTTTATCCCCTTTAATCATTATTCTCCCCTTTTTTTTTCACCTTACATGAATTCTTTATGTTGACGACGTCAAACCGAATTTCGACATAGCTGATCCTAATTTGTTGCTTGTAACTGGTTTCGTCAGCACGTCGGCAATGTTCTTATCACTTTGTATGTACACTGGAACTATTTCACCTTTATCTACATAATCTCTTACGACGTGATACCGCAAGTTGACATGACGGCTTTTCTTCATGTTATCTTCTGAGTTAGCCAACTTGATCGCAGCGACATTATCACAAAACAGCTTCGTGGGTTTGGCGACTTGGCCGTCCTGCTCAATTTCACTCATGAAACTTGTAGACTTGATTTTATTGCAGGTTTCAGCCATAGACAAATATTCGGCTTCCTGGGTCGATTGGGCAATGACATCTTGTCTTAGAGTCTTCCAAATTATGACTCATTGTTCATTCTTAATACGTAGCCACTCGTAGACTTACTGTCTCTTGCCGAGTCCTTCCTAAGTAGCGTCACAGTACGCTGTTAACTTTTCCATGCTCTTTGAATATTTCAACTTTGTATCGATAGAGCCAGAGAGATATCGGAGAACTCTCCGAAGGGCCACCATATCGACTCTGCATGGTTTCGTCACCTTACGTGATAACGCATGGATCGCCAGGGTGATGTTGGGTCTCGTCGTGTTACTTAGATATGATAGACTTCCTAGTATCCTACGAAAGATGTTATGATCCTTCTCATTGTCGTCCACACTGTATTTTCTGTTTAAGTCAGCAGGAGTGGCCGCACTTTTACAATCCACCATCTGCTGATCTTCGAGAAGTCTTTCAACAAAAAGTCTTTGTGACAATGTCACATTCTGATCTTCCCGATTATAGTCAATTTTCATGCCAAGGTATGAATTTATCTCACGTAGGTCGGTGATGCCAAACCGTTTATTTAAGTGGTCTTTGATCTCTTGAATCTTTTCCAAGTTGGAACTGAAGATTAGTATGTCGTCAACATGCACGTAGATGATAATTTGGTGATCTCGTTTACGTGCCTTGAACACACACACGTCCGTCTTTGTGTTTGCAAATCCCATCTTCACAAGTTCAGCCTTTAACGTCTTGTGCCATGTCAGACCCGCTTGCTTAAGTCCGTAAAGCGCTTTCTTCAAGCGCAGGCCTGTCGAATGTTTTTTCTTCCTTTTCACGCCGTCGGGAAATTTGATATAAATGTCCTCTTCAAGATTACCATTTAGGTATGCCCCTTTGATGTCAACTTGATGAATGAACCATCTGTGCTCTGTTGCCAAAGCCAGTAAGATTCTAAGATGTTCGATCATCGGTGTGGGCGCTCGAGACCTTCTCTTTGTGTGTAACCACGCACCACCAATCTAGCCTTTCTCTTGATTAAGTTTCCCTTGTCATCGTACTTGTTCTTAAATATCCATTGGGAATCTAGAGGGACTTTGTGATTCGGTACAATCGCTTCTTCCCAGGTGTCGTGTCGTTGGATATTTGACAATTCGTTATTAATGGCCTTTATCCATTCTAGCTTGGAATTACTGCTCACGGCATCTTTGTATGTCTGTGGTTCGTCTTCGACAGCCGTGTAAGCATATTTCTTGAAGCTTCTGGATCTTAATTGCATGGTAGGCGTTTCTGGCCTCTCTATGACTTCTTCTTGGTCACTGCTGGCATCAATTTCATTGCTGTCTTCATCATTACTTCTGTCTTCATTATTATTATCAGGTTCACTGTCCTGATCGTTTGACGAATCTTCAGCAATCTTGATATCAAATAAGCTTGTGTATTGTTCATCATGAGGTTTCTTAATGTTAAGAAGTTCGACTCCCAGTTTGCTCTCGTCGATGTATGCGTTCCTGGTCTCGTATATTCGGTTCTTTTCAGGGTCGAAAATTCTATACCCTCTAACCTTTTGTGCATATCCTACTAATATCCCTTTCCGACATTTGCTCAGGAACTTGTTCTTCACATGAACGCTGGGCTTCTTAACATAAGCCAAATTACCGAATTTTCTCAGGTGTCTCACAGTTGCTTTATGGTACTCGGGGAACCATCTCGATAACGGTATTTCATTTTCTATTGAGGAGTGTGGAATTCGGTTGAGGATATAATTCGCAGTATCAACAGCATGGGGCCAGAATTTTACTGATAGATTTGCATCTATCAAAAGCGTTCTCGCCATTTCTTGGAGTGTTCGATTGATTCTCTCCGCCACTGCATTCATTTGAGGACAGTAACTAGAAGCATTCTGGTGTTTTATCCCTTTTTCTCGGCAATACGTGTCGAGATCAGTGTTGTTAAACTCGGTGCCTTGGTCTGTTATTATGGCCTTCACCTTGTGTCCTGTTTGCCTTTCAGCAAAAACTACAAAGCTTTTATTCTATTGTTTACTTGAGTCTTGTCATGTAATAAGTAGACAAAGCTCCTCCTGCTATAGTCGTCCGTGATAGTGAGGACGTATTTGACTTCTGTAACATTATCGATCAACACAGGTCCGAAGACGTCAGAATGAATCAGCTCGAGAATAGCCTTGGTTCTGATTCGATTTCAATCTTCTATGTGGTATGTTGGTTATCTTGCCTTGTATGCAGCTGTCACATGATAACTTTTCCTTGAAATTGATCCTGTCCAGACCTCTAAGTAATTCATTCTTGGCGATGATCTTGATCTTGTTTTCGGAAAGATGACCTAGGCGATCATGCCAAAGCTTGTGATTGTCTACAGATGTTACATTTATACTCGGCTTCATATTGTGATTGATGATTACAATGCCTCTCATGATGTATAATTGATTCTCCACTGATGCTTTTAGTAGGACTTTGTTGCTCTTGTCCATAACCCAGTGTTTCTCAACCTTTTAGTACTTGCGACCCAATTTTCAATCACAACTCTCATCGCGCCCCCCTAAAAAATAAACAACCTCCAAACCTATCTGTTCAACCAAAAAAAAAAAAAAAAAAAAACCTCCAAACCTATCTGTTCAACCAAAAAAAAACCCTCCAAATCTAGTTTTTTAATAAGATTTTTTTCTCGATATGCTCGTGCCCCCCCCCTTTAGTTTTATCGCGCCCCCCTAGGAGGGCGCGCCCCACAGGTTGAGAAACACTGACATAAGGTTATAATTTTACTAGTCAAGGAGTTACAGTAAAAATTCAAGCAGAAGTTGAAGGACCTGCAATCTGTGGAGATAAGAATAAATTCCTACGAACATACCTAAGAATTGCTTATCTTTGTGTTGTTTACTACGGTGTGCAACGTATGTCCACTATCACTTTGAAAACATTTCAAAAGAAAGCTTTGTTTTGTATTAACTAGATAGTAATGAGGATGTAAACATAATTACAAACAGATTGATGAAAATCTTTTCTATAGGCTTAGCAACAAATATTATGTATAAAGTAACAAACATTATATAGAGGAGAAGGTAGGAATATGAGATACCTATTCTTTTTATTTGGTCCAGGAATCTCAGAATTGACATACAGATTAAATAAAACGAATTACCCTAATAAAAAGTGTATTGAGCAAATATGATGCATATAAATAGTAAAGACTTTACAGAATTATGAATTTTCAAAATTTATCTGAAAAGTGGCAATATCTGAGAATCTGAAAAGCGGATAGTAATATGAGACACTACTATTTCAATACAATTTAATGAAATAAAGATAGTATGTTGCACACACAAAAAAAGTTTTATTGGCATACAGTACTGTACAGACTCAGTAGGGTCCTTCTTCACTTATTTTTACAATAGTCACTTATGTAGTTCTGACTCTCCAGACCTGCACAATCAACATGAGCCCATAATTTGCATGAGAAGCACTGGATCAACAATTCACCTTTTGAATCATCTGAAAATTTGATGTCACAGAATATGCGGGCTGCATCTTCCGATTCTGGTTGGAGATGTCCAGGTTCAGTTAGATCATCTTCGTCACTGTCTGACTCAATTGATGCACAGGAGACAGTCTCATATTACTATCTATCAAGTGTCTCATATCGGAACCATCCCGCTCTTTTAGTTCCCGCCATTATATCACATTCAAAATACGTTAGCTTTTTAATTCACAGTGACTATTCAATACAGCAATACTTATACTATAACAGCCTTTAATTGTTTCTTGCAAACTGCAAAATATTTCCAAGCAAATCACAATTTAATAAGTCAACACAAAAACTTTAAATTGCACAACAATCAGCAAACATCCACAGATAACCACAGCACTTGCTAAAATGGCCGATGACAACCTGAAAACACAAGAGCGCTATAAGAAGTAATTTCCAACTGTTTCCGTAGATGTCACTAGCCTAGGGTCTTCAAAACCACGGTATCTCATATTACTACCCTATCTCATATTCCTACCTTCTCCTCTATAAAGTAACAAGCATAACATATAAAGTAACAAATGTTATATATAAAGTTAAAACTGAAATGTTTCATTTATCTTTAATTACAGCTTTAAACGACTATATAGCCACTACAGAATACTGCAGAAAATTACTTAGTAATTTAAAGAATAATGTTTTTATTATTTTGACACTTCATATTAACGAGAGAAGTCTTATTGCCAAGTGCTAATTAGATTTTGATGTTACTTTACAATACATACTAAAATATTTGCCCTTAATAATTCAGAAAATAATACATTGATGTACATCAAAGTCCATATTTAAGACTTTAGTCTTGCTACTGAATTTCCTTTAAATTTTGATACGAGTATTAACATTTGATAAAAATTCACTTAAAGTGAATTAAAAGATATTAAAAAGTTAATATCGTAGAACTATGACTAATTGCAGCAGCGTACATTACATTTCTCATTTCAGAACATGTTTAAAATATGACGAATAGATTTTGGTCCTCAACAAATTTAGGGCTTAAATATCTACATTGACATAAAAATGTTACGTATTTTTATGGCCTAAGGTTCTTGCTTGATTAAAACACTTACTCTCTGAAAATACACTACACACAAAATTTGGTGGATATTGCGAAATGAATATAATATATACAAAAAAAAGTCATTTGAGGTTATTTATTAAAGAACATCATCAGAGAATCAATTAGGTTGTCATTTTGATTGTCGTATTCACAAAAACAAATCGTTACCTGTGATTCATCTGCCATATTTGTTCTTAAGGTTCTTGTAGATATATCAAAGAGTCATTAAAATAAAAAAGAATTGCATAAAAATCATATTAGTTTACCCTAAGTTTTTCAACCTTTTTTCCATTCCAAAAAAAATTGAAGTGATAAAATAAAAATATTTTTTTTTCAACTTTTTTTATTTTATACCTTCTAGGGCTAAATTTAATACTAACAAAGAGAGATCATATCCTGTGTCTTTCCAAAATCAATGCCATTTTGTGAGATGATAGGAGTACAGTTGACTCGCGATAATTCCTTACGGACCGAGGAGGTGTCGGATTATCAAAAATGTCGGATTACCGTAGGTTGATTTTTTAAAACTGAATTTTGACTTCTAAGGCAAGAAATTTTAAGTTATGTATATACAGTACTGTACGTACTATAGTACGTATATTGTTACAATACATATTGTGTACATATTTGACGGCCATTGAGGATATAAAAAAAAAACTCCTAGGAAAACTTTTACACAAATGAATACATATGTATTCTATTTCTGTAGGTATGTCTTAAAAAAATAAAATTACAGTATATAATGTAAAAAATAATTTTATGTCTTAAAATAGAAAATAAAATACGTACATATATATTTAAGGCTTAAAAAAAAATCTGTAATATTTTTTTGTTTCTTCTTACGTAAAGAGTCTGTCATGGCTTTTTCTTGAATATCTTTTAACGTTAAAATGTTCTAGTAGTCGAATTCCCTCTCATCACACCAACGTATCAAAGTGTTTGCAGCCGACATAACTTCATTGATTTTGCATTTCACCTCCGTGACCGCCTCAATAGGATCGGTTTTCGAACCAACCTGCGTCGGACTACCGAGCGTGTCGGACTGTCAAATGTCGGATTATCGCTAGTCAGCTGTACTTCAAAAATAAGTTTTCGAGATATTTGAGATTGTTTTCATCGATTTGTGAGTATTAGCTTATTTATTCCCTGTTGTTCACATTAAACAAGTGTTGCTTTGATCCGGTGCTTATGTCTTCCGTCTGGCAATCTGACGTTCGAGTCTTGTGAGGGGAACTCTATTTTATTTTTTTTATTTTTCTTTCTTGTTTTTTGTCTTTTTTTTTTTTTTAATTCTTTTTCTTTTCTTTCTTCCCCTTCTTTCTGTAAGAAAAGGTTGTTTTTTTTTGTGTGTGTGTGTGTGTGTTTTGCCCCAGTTATGTTATGAATATTAGACAGAAAAAGAATATATGATTTGAAATAAATAAATAATATTCTACTAAACTTATTTTTATTAAAAATTGTTGTAATTTATTCAAAATAAAATAAGACACATACTGTGTAATTCCGCAACTTAACTAAACTTTTCTTTAATCTTTTTTTTTTTTTTTCTTTTTTCTTCACTAATACAGTCATGTACTAATGATTTTTCTGAGTTGTTTCCTGTCAATATAGCAACCCTTTTACGTAACTGTAACTGTACTAATTGCTCAATTGCTGAACTGTGCAACAAAAATCCTTAATCTATAATTTTGTTAATTAAGTATTCTGTAAAAAAGTACGTTTATTAAAAAAATAATTTGTCTAAATTAAATTAGAACTAAAATAATTTCAGTTAAAAAAACTAAAACAATTATCAGGATAAATACCTCAATCTGTGCAATCAATAGAACTTTGTTATTAATAAAAACATTTATATATATATTACTATAATTTTACTGTATAAACTATAAAATTACTAGCCGGGTACCGTCGCTTCGCTCCGGAACCCTTGCGTATATAACATTAAAAAAAAAAAACTGTATTTATTTAGCAAATTAATATTGAGATCGGAGAATATACGACTTTCCAGCCCGTTGTGGCCTTCTCCACTTAACTCAGGTGTATTGCGGGTTGGCGCCTCACACCTGGGGTTGCCGCCATACACTTTATCGTCAGTTTCCCAGATTATTCCCTATCCCGAATTTCGAAAAATCTGGCCTTATTCCTTGTCTACATCATAAAGGAAACCTCTTTGCAAAATTTCAGCTTTCTAGATCCAAGGGTTTGGGGTGGGCGTTGATGAGTCAGTGAGTGAGTGAGTGAGTCAGGACTTTTCTTTTTATATATGTAGATTTTCATGAATTTTGTTTTGTTAACATCATTGATTAGTTCTTTATAGATTATATTTGGATTTGTTATTTTCTCATTTTCAACTGTTATCCGATTCGTTCTTTACATATTATTCCTGGTGTTTTGATATCATGTTTATTTATGAAAATATGATCTATATTTGTTTTCGTATTTCCATGAATTGTACAGTTTCTTGTTGTTCCGTAAAGACGATTTTTGAAACCATTATTGCACATAAGTTTTACGAATTTCTGTACTACATTGTTTTTATTCATTTTGAAAATATCTTTATTTACGTCGCCAATCAGTATAGTTGGACAGTTGTTTAATATATTTTCATTTTTTATGAATAGATTCTCTATTTCAGTAACATTTTAGTAATTTGTAATTTAGCATTTTGCTTACAGAATAACAGACAGAATTACGTTTTATAATATACGTTTTTATAATATATAATAATAATACCGGGTATCGTCGCTTCGCTCCGTAACCCTTGCATATATAGCATTCAAAAAAAAAAAAAAAAACTTATTTATTTAGCGGATTAGTATTGCGATCGTCGGAGAATATATAACTTCCCAGCCCGTTGTGGCTTGTCCGAATAACTCGGATGTATTGCGGGTCGGCGTCACACACCGAAATTCACATTTTTGCATGTATCTTGCAAATGCTGAAGCGTTTGTGAATAAGTGATATATCGTTCCATAGAACTTTCAAATACCAACATTTTCTCAATATAATGTTCTCTTCCATCTTTTATAATTTTCGTTTAAATTGAGAAAAAGTCAAAATTGGACCCTTTAAAAGGCGCCATCTTGGAAACCAAAAACTTTTTTCGAAAGATTTTTGTAGCATTTCGTTTGTCTTAAAAAGATCTACATTTTATCCATTTACATGACCACTCTATCTCTTATAGTTTGGTCACAAAATTGGAAAAACGTAAAGTCTTATGACAGACAAAATAACGCTTTTATAATATATAATAATATTCAACGATTGTAATGGTTCAAGTATTAATATTAACGTAAGAAAAACAAAGAGCATAGGAAAAAGAAAAAAAAATGTGTAGAAAAATTGAGTTGAGTTGCGCAATTATTTTGTTTTTAATAAATTAAAATACTTTTCAGTAAAAAAATTTTTCAGGAGAATATTATTTATTTATTTTTAATCTATATTCTTTCTCTGCCTAATCTTCAAAATATAACTGAGAAAAAAAAAGAAATAAACCTACATTATCCTAACAGAAAGAAGGAGAAAAAAAAAGATTTATGCCTCATCAGAATCGACCTTCGGATCCTCAGATCATGTGGCGGAAGACTCACAGGAATACAACAACACTTACTGAATTTGAATAAAAAAAAAAAAGTTAATCATCTAATAAGCAAAAATCGATGAAAACAATCTCAAACATTACGAAAACTTCTGAGTGTTGGCCTCACAACCTAAATATATTTTTGAACTACTCCACGTGTACTTCCATCTCACAAAATGGTATTGATTTTTGAGAGATATATAGGTTATGACGTCTCCTTGTGATTTATCTTCGTATCAGAACAAAGACAAACTTTCTTCTTCATCAAGTTAATTCGATATATTCTTTGAAATGTTAAACAGTCCTTTTTGCAGCACATTACTATAATTCGACTACATATATACAATTTCCATTTAAGACAAAAAAATTTAAAAGGAGAGAGAGGTTTTTCCATTTTACGTTCTAACAGTAAATGATTATTGTTCTTTTTATGCTTTCAAAGGACTGAACATAAGACTACTGAATAAATCTAGAAAGATATAAGCCCCGTTTAAAATATATTTGGAAATATTTGGAATAAAATACCTAGTTTCAACATTTATTCAATTTTTAATTCCTAATTTAAATTTTAAATCTACAATTACATTTTAAATAATAAATCAGTGAATTTGAGGAAAGAATAAAGATTAAATTGTTCACATTAGAAAAGAAACAATAAATTACACAGTATTTTCATAAATAGGAATAGGAATAGGCAATTTGAAATAAAATTAACATTGTTTTGTCAGTGTTTTTCAACCGTTGATTCGAACACCTGTAATAAATAACGATAAAAGAACGATAACATTACCCAGAAGAAATGAAGTTTCCATAAAATAAGAGGAAAATTGAAGTTTGTAATCATTTTCTTTTCTCCGTCAAAGACGAAGAAGAAAATTATAAATTAATTCGACACAATATAAATGTTTTTCTTATTTCAATCCGAAATAGTTATTAATAGTTTAATTCCAATAGTTATTAAAGGTGGGCCTGGTAGCCGAGTGGGTAAGGGCGCTTGGCTGCGGGTTGGAGGTGGCGGGTTCGGTTCCCGGCCTCGGCTGAGGGCGGGAATTTTTCCATGCTTCTTTCTCCTCCAAACGGGTCCTAGGGTCTACCCAGCCCTCTGTCGAATGGGTACTGGGTTTCTTTCCAGGAAAATTAAGGCGGTCGGGCTGACCACCCGACCTCAATCTAGTCCCGTTGGTCTCGAAACGCTGGGAGCCTTACCTCCGGCGCTCCCGTGGGCCTGCATGGCCTGTTTATGGGAATGCTTAACTTAGTTATTAAAGTTTACACTGTAGGATGAAAAACAAAGGATGCGATTTGTAATCGCCAAAAAAGTCAGTTCATAAAATCTTCACATTTAGATCATTCAATAAAATTCATTTAGTAATTGGTAAACAAAAGATTAATGCTACACTAATTGATACTTCACTGTGTATAACAAGATAGACTGTTTAAAGGAAAAAAAACTTCATTACAACAAAAATGTTTTATCATTTAATATTCAGTCCTTGTTCAGAATATTTTTACAGATTTTAAATTGAATTATCGAATGAACAACAAATTGGAATCTATGTAATATACAGTATATCACGATTATAACCGTGATTCCACAAACGGACAAGTCAGTAATCCATGTTTTTTTGTAGCAGAAAACATAATAGATATCATGAACTTATTATATACTGAATGTTTATTATAATCTGTTATTTCGAAGTCTCTTAAATACAAGATCAATCATCGGAAGAGAATGCATCATTGTAGGATATTCAGGAGATGGACATGATTGTGAAATGTATCGAAAGTAAAAAAGTTCACGAAGTGTTATAATAAAGATTTCTAAGAATAAAAAGAACATTCGACATAAAAGTATTTAAAAAAGGAGAATGATATTATCGGTTATGTTGGGAATCGTCGATTGCCTGTCTTGTACAAGCAGATGTTGATCTGAAATTGGAATGGCGGTAATTCCAACACGACAGTTCAAGAATCCATTTTTAGCAGAGAAGGATATCTTGAATAGTAAAGAAAGTTCATTCTCACTTGTCAATCGTTACAAGTCACATTTTCATTTTAAGGCAGCCTCAGACAATTAGGATTATAAATATTAGATCTGATCTTAGTCTTTCTAGGGCAGGATTTGTTCTTTTGTTATAATATTTGACATTTGGGACTCTACTGGCTATTAATCCAGGCATCGGTTCAGGGTTTTTTGACTAATACATAGTTGATGTTACATTCAGAAACATCAACAACATAATAACAAGTTGCTTCAAATTTCTTTTGAAACAACTACAGTTTATGGTACGACTTATATCGTTCCATACGAGGGATACAGCGTCTTAGTCGTTGATTTTACACTCAAATAACTCTCCATAGAAGACTTTAATACCGAATCACGACATTAAACTAAAATAAACTAGCTCAATAATTTATTCGCTAATATTTCAAAGTAAAACTAGACATGATCTAAAATGTAGGTAAGTGCTGAAATTACAACGTAATGGGAACCAAAATTTTATAAAATTTTAATTTTCAGAGGACTTTCCGTAAAGAAAATACAATAAATGCTTTGGGAAAAAAATACTTAAGAAAAACCATGGTTTTGATTACCTTTCATCATTTACGCCAATTTTCATGCACTCAAACATAACCGCTACACTGACTTACGGAACATAATGACATAAGTAGTTTAAGACTCAGCTTAAAATGGAAGATTTCAGTCTTTGAAGGTTTTGTTTATAACCTACGCATCCTTGTTCCACACAAACTCTCACAGCGGTAACTTCGAATACTCAAATCCTTTTGTTTCTCATTCTTCAACTCTATATTTTTAGAATTTTATTTTTTTTTTTTTTTAAATTAGGTAGGGTTTATTATCTACGAACATGCATATCTAAGCATCATTCAGATTAAGTCCAAGGTTTTTATGTGTCACTGTTCCATATAAATAAACATATATGTATGGGGAACAATATCGTATCTAGATAATACTTATAGGATGGCTCCGAGATATCTCGCCGGAATCGGTAACATTATTCGTCGATAAGGAAATGATGTTAATATTAATGTGTGGTTTTTTTTTGCCAACCAAATAGAAGAAAAGACAACCCATGCTAAAGCTTACACCATCCATGTTGATAACAGTGACGAGAATGGCATCCAGAGAAAATCCACAAACGCATCGTACTATTAGATAAAACAATCAACTGTTCAGCGTGCTCTCTAATCAACTACATCTCTGAGGCAAAATGTGGAAAGGCGAAGAAACTGCTGTAATTTCTATAAACGTTCTTGAGTTAAATAGCGTAGCCGTACATGAGGCGTGGATTTTTTGTTCAGATTGTGGCAAAGCAAGAGTGTAGGGATTCACAATAACAATTGTGAATCGAAAATAATATAAAATATTTCAACTTGAATTTTACAGCGGTGTTTTTCTTTCCAATGTGAAAAGAGCATAAAGTTTAATTATTGGAAAGGCTGCAATAATTGCAACAATGCCGGAGTGTGAAATGACGAGACGGCGGGTCAAGCGCCTGTGACGAAAAGAACGAGAGCTGCGTCGAAGACAGACTGGAGATGAAGATGAACAATGGCGGATGAACGATGAAGCGGCGAAAGAATGGACGGAGATATGCTATAGGAATTTTGAAGCAATAAAGAACTCAGGAAGAATATTGGATCGATATAATATCGAAAGAAGACTACACAAAGGAATGGGGATTTTCCTGGAACTAAGAAGATGATTAATTCTTCTGTTTTAAAAGTTGAACTGATAGATGATACAAAAGGAGAATAATATAGGCCTAAAAGCTTACCTCGCGTTGAAAAGATATTTTTGTGCTTTTTTTATTTATTTATTTATGAATTAATAAATAATTCTGTTTTATATATTTATAGCATATAGGTATAGAGTCCATCGCCGGAGTGAATAATTCACGGTAATAATTATAAAGGATTTTTGATATCTGGATATAAAATTATCGAATGGAAGAATGTTCGAAAATGGCGGCTTAACCAATAATCTCGTGGATAGAAGAATTATCAGGAATATAAGAAGATAATTTCTATAGTACTGAAATATCGAGGATTATGTAAGTAGAGACATTTTATTTATATTCGAGTTTCATAAATAAAGAGAAGATATCCAGAAGCAAGAATTTATGATTATGTTGGTTCATCGTGTTCATCGTATAAATTACAAAAATTAATAATAAACTGTTTATAGATTAATGACTAGGTGAAACACTAGTCATATAAAATAAAAATATCATTTCTGTAGTTAAAGTGAAATAAGATAAATCGCTAGGTGAGAAAGCTTATTAAATTAGAAATGTGTTTTCTAGATTCATAGCGGCAGAATTAAATCGCTAGGTGAAAAGCTTATTACATTAGAAACGTGTTTTCTAGATTCATTGCGGACAATTATATTTCACTAGATGAAAAGTCGGGTAATCCAGGGATGCTGGTACAAACCAATCAGATTGGTCGTAAGGATTTTTTGTTTTCATGCCTGTTTGCACTTGTTTCATCGCGGAGGGATACATAAATTGTTGTTGACATCACGTGGTTTCGTTGGCCATGGTTTTTCAGTTCGTTCGGCAAGAGTGGCAAATTCAAATGGCTGTCACTGGTTGTCTGTGGATAAATCTGATTTTATTTATCTTGGATGGTTAAGACATGGATGTAAAATGCTCATGATCGTCATCAACACCTTTCTTCGACCAGGGTGAACCGTTTTCAATGATTTTTGGTGATCATACGTTCCAATCAGGCCTCACATAAATACGGTTAACGAGGGTGATTAGGCCTAACATAACTGCGATACCCGAGGTTCGATAGGCCTAGCCTCACATTTCCATACTTCCCTGGGTAATTGATGTGGCGTCAACAATTTCAAGGTAAGCCACATTATGTGTATTTCAGCGGTGGGCCCTTTTAGCAAGTCCGCAATTTTTAATATCTTCATTTTTAATATATTCACCCCTTCTATGAAATCCGCCATGTTGAATATAGTCCTCACTGACTTGTGACATCACAAGTTGAGAAAAAAGTGCGATGAACCTATGTACCATAAACTGATGTTTTACCGAAAAGTCATTAATAAACAAAAACTGTGAACATTTAAGAAGTTAAAATAGAAAGATATTTTATAGAAAGAACTGTCGAATTACGAGTGCTGTGTGTACTTTCAAGAACATTAATCAAGAACTTATTTATGTGTGAAATGCAGTTAAATAAATGTGTATTTTCAAGTGTTATGAAAACAGTGTTTATTCACTTATCTAAATAACTTTAATTATAACAATTAAAGATAGATATATGGTATATCGGTGGTTGGATATGGAAAGTAATAAGCTCTGCTTGGATCCAATAGTAAAGGTTAAGATTTTGTATTAATGTAAGATATTTATTTTCCATATAAGATTCTATATAAAGTTATCCGATAGGTAAAATATATAGAATTAGCCACAAAGAGCCATTTTATGTCGTTCAAGTGACGCGAAACGTTGGCCGGACTAGGCTCGAAAAAGAGCTTCACAAAGGGATTCATGATCTTCGTAGGCTACAACTATTTTACCGATAAACTTGACGTTAAGAAGGTAGACTCAAATGTCAAAGTTAATGCCAAGTCAATCAAAACAAAGTTTCAGAGAAAATTTTCCGGCGGCAAATCCCAGTTTTGTATGCAATGACATTAAATGTATCAGTTTTTCCCAAAAGTGGTATCAAGTCATAAAGCTGGAAGTAGATTACAATTTTATAAAACGGATGAAGGATGAAGCAGGTATAAATGTTAGCCATTTCTGTTAAATAACACGACGCAAGTCCCGTGGATTATTCTGCGTTGGATTGTTGGAAAAGTGCATTTGAAGCCACCATGTAACAACTCTCAAAGATCTCTGGAAAGTTTGTAAATACGAATGGAATACAATTGATGCAGGTCACTGCTACAGTGGAAATTGAAATAAAGAGCCACAGTGCGAATGTCTGCAGAGGAAAGGATAAACGTTAGAATTGAGTGTTGAAAAGTTGAGCAAATAACAATGCAAAAAGCACTCCGTCCACGTGTCGATTTGATAAAATATTATGCCTTATTTATGTCAGACATTTCTTAAACAGTATTACGGATTATATTAAGAAAAAATATTAAAATAATTTTTAGATGAACTTTTCCTTACAAGATAGTGTCTTTTTTGTCTTTTTTATATGGAAAAATAAGGAAAGAATGGAATTATCAACAACTCAGTCGTAATAAAAGTATGAAATATAAATTAATTTAGCAGATTTAAATATGAATATTTATAATGCCAAGAATAAAACCATACCTTTTAAATGGAAAGAGACTGAATGATGTAAATTGATTATAAATAAGAAATTCACTCAACAAAGATTTTACAATAACGAAGTCCGAAGGGAAAATTTTAACTGAATGCAAAAAGTAAAAGACTTAAACGGAATTATGAAATATTACTGTTAATTTTCCTTAAATAGTAATGTATTTTGTACAAATGATAAAAAAAAATGTTCCTCAGCAAAAGAAACATACTTAAGATGATAATAGACATGACATTAAAGAGATTAGAGGATTCCTTGATCTTTTATTGAATGGACAAGAATAAATAACAAGCAAAACATCAATATTCAAGTGAAATTTAAACAAAAGGTTTTATAGTTGATATAATCTATTATAAAACAAAATAGAATAAAATTGAAATGACAAATAAGGAAGGTACATGTAAACAAAACAAAAAAGTTCCCACCTCGAGCAATCATCGATGGGAATCTGGGACGGTCGTTCGGGCTCTTTAGAACTCGTCAATCCAATAACCTTCGATGATTGGTTCCGATGGTGTGACAGATTAAGGATCCCATGTACGTTCACGAAAGTGGGAGTCTCCAAAAGAAACAACAACCCAAAAAAGTATATATAATAAAGGTAGCTTAAATTCCCACCCTCCGTCCGCCAGGCACAAACGGAATTTAAGAAAAGCAATCAAAAAACAATTCAAGCTAAATGCGTAATTCAATTGAAAATCATTTAAAGTGCCTAAATTATCGTGAAAATGACAAATAGGAAGGCTCGAGGTGCGAAATATTTTTTATTTGTTTGTGTCTTCCTTATTTGTCATTTAAATGTTATTTTATGCACAAGTAAATCCTATTCAAAACAGAATAAGTTTGTTTAGCGAACAGATGATTAAATTGATCGAGATTCTTTCAGAGCAATCTGCAGAATTTTTACCTCACGATCCATTAAACAGTCCGGGACAGAGTGCGGCTGCGCTGCTTTTGAAAATAATGCGTTTTTAGTAACACTCTAGTCATTCATGGTTTCTTCTTACTAATCAACTGAGCCGAAGTTGAAGTTTATCTACATTGAAATAGATATTCCTGACATTTATGATGCTGGTTATCCTGAAGTCCTATCAAGACCATTCGTCAGTTCCTGACTTATTCATGAACAAAACATTCTTCATTACTTCCTGTCGTCTAACATTTTTATTTCTAATTTTCACCACTAGGAATACTATCATTGTTGACGCTATCATTGTCTGCATTTGACTAATAGAAGAAATGTTTTGTTTTGTTTTTAATTGGTTAAAACTTATTAAATAATTTAATAAAGTAATGGCTCTCCATATTAAAAACAACAAAATATAATTGAAAAATTAAGAAGGGCAGACATTTAAATTACGCTAGCGAACGCTTAGCTTGTAAAGGATTAAATTATATAAAAAGAATACACAGAGCAACAAATTTAACATACGGAAATCCTATTAACATTACAATAAAGAAAATTAGTTTCACTCACATTTAATTTTATTTTGTTTATTTTATTATTTTTTACTTTTCTAATTTTTAATTTTACCCTTTATTTATTTTCATTGTTCAGCTAATATTATTTTTCAATTTGTGTCCTTACTCTCTTTTGCTTTTGTTTTCTTTCCTTCCTTTTGCTCTCTTCAATTGATTCGTTGTTTCATATATTTTTTAACTTCCCTTACCTTCATAATATATATAATATATGCTAGCGGGGATTAATTGACTGCCCTTTTTTATTCTTAATTTACATATTGTTGTTTTTAATATGGATAGTCCTTTAACTTTAAATTTAAATATTCGTTTGCCCGAAATATGGTTAAATCTACGAAGTCTGATTTCTGACATATAATACATCTTGAAAAGTTTTATTCGATCAGTTTTGTTATTCGCAAATTTATTCGCAAGATATGACCTCAATTTTACAATTCCCTGAACTTTAATGGGTCTTTCTGAAGCTTCCCACATTATCTTTCGTATTTTTAAGTTTCTAATAGTTGTAAAAGATATCCTATTAGAAATGTGCTTTTTAGACTCACTATCAATGTACCACTTGATTTTACCATTCTTAATATTGTCTGTTATTAATTTATTCATTCTAGAATAAGGGCTCTTTACTTCTTTCTTCTATTTCGTGTTTCTTTCTTTTCCATAAACTTACAATTGTGAGCAATAAGACCTTTCTTGTCGCAGTCATACAACTTTCTTTATTCTATTCAATTAATTAATAATTTGTCGTTCGACGATAAATTATTTTAAACTAAAAAATTTAGCACTAAAACAACTTTAAATATCGTATTTTTTTCTTATAAATACCAAATAAAACCTGACAGCAGGACAGTTTCGGCATTTTGTTAACTATGTGGACAAATTCAACTGAATATACAAATTTTAAAAGAATTTGGAATCATTAAACAATTATTTTATAAATCAAACAACAAATTATCTTAATTATCTTAAACTAAGTGCGGAAATCTTAGTAACATCACAATAAAAACATACACGCACATAAATAGTGATTCACTGAGCTGTTTTTAGTCTTTTGGAATTCCTAGATTTTTTGAATGAAACTTTTAACTGAGGATGGGAAAGTATTGCTCTTCTGTTTATGGGCATGTCTGGCAGAGGAGAACTAAGAAACTTTAAACCAAGGATGCACAACCTTAGGAAGTCTGACTTGTGAGGGCCAAGATTTCTGTAAACGTTCTGTATAGTCCTTGACAGGTCTTTGGGGCTGCTGGAGGTAAGGCTCCCAGCTTATGTGACCAACGGAACGAAGTTGAACCCGGAGGGTCAGCCCGACGCCTACCCGCCTTTAACTCCCGCCTTTAACTCCCGGGAAAGAAACCCGGTACCCATTCTACAGAGGGCTGCATAGACCCTAAGACCCGTTTGGAGGAGAATGGAGCGTGGAAAAAATTCCCGCTCCCTACCGAGCCGAGAATCGAACCCTCTACTTCCAACCCACTGCCAAGTGCCTTTACCCACTTCAAACGAATATTTACAGTATTCAAATATGTTTTCATTCTGCTGATATAAACCGGCTTCTCTTTGTATTGTTTTCACTAACTGACGAAAAAAACAAGAAATGTATTTAATTTAAGGAACAGATTTATAAATTTATTAAACCTAAATTTCTAATAGTGACTGGTAACGAGGTGAATAATGCAATATCTATATTACTAAAATCTTATATTTCCCTGTGTGTCTGTCCGGCGCAATTTCCTGTGTGATTGGAAAATAGAAATAATTTTTACAATGAAACGTCCGCGACGGGAATCGAACCTGCAACCTTCTGCTCCGAAGTCACACGCCTTATCCATTAGGCCACAGGAACTACAACTCGCTTTATATTGTTTTATGACTTATGTTTCCTTCCTCCCCACCCCACCCAATAATGAATATATTCAGCTTTTTTTTTTGTAATCTCAAGATTGTTTATTTATTTCCGACCCGTCTATTTATTTGCAATTCGAAAATGACAATTAGAACTACAAATGCCGAAACATTGCAATATTTTAAATATAATATTCTGACTCAACCAAATTCTATGATATATAGAAAAACAAGCGCATGTATGAGGGATGGCCTGGTTTAAATGAAATATTAATTTCTATTTAATAGAAATATTTATTAGCGTTTCCAGATACAAAAGAAGTAAATAGTGTGGACAATTTTCTTGTTAACTTTTTTTGTCGGCAATGAATTTTCCTATAACGCATTTATATAACGTTATTATATAACGAATCGTATCATTTCTTGTGATTAAAGAAACTTTTAAAACAAATACAATAAGCGATAAATGATATCTCTATTATTTATTGAAGATAATTAGTGATAATAGGTTCCTTTTTGATATCAGCCTGTCTGAAATTTATTTATCAACAATTTATCAACAAAGTTACAATGAGTAATGTATATTTTATATTATCGAAGAGATAAAAGAGACTAAAGTTTATTCTGAAATAATAAAATTTGTCTATCCGAATTGCCAACTGTTATCCGAATTACAATAACAGTTGGAAATAAGATACAGTCAGCTTTAAAACGAAATCATCAGATTATATACCTATAGTATCGTTATCCACAAATGTATGATCGATAAATATTTTTAGCAAGTACTACTCTACATCTTCAGAAATTCAAAAATACAACATCACGTACATTTGTTGCCAATTCTGATTACTTGAAAATCGGATGTTAAGCCAAATATATCTGAAAATTTACGAAATTTAGTTAAATAACAATCGATACCGTTTCCGTATGATTTAATTGTTGTTGGCTGTGTTTCACAAAAACACTTCAAACATAAATTTCGTAATTGGATAAAAACGTACAGACAAGAGAGGTTACTTATATCTCTTCCATTGTCAGAGTTTGATAATGTTTTACTATTACATAAAATCTCATTCTTCAATGGATTATTCAATTTAGATTGAATAGCTTTAATATAATTAATTCACTATTACAATTTCCAATGATTACATTCATTTCATTATTTTTTTTTACTTGGTTTTTGGATAAATAAAGAGTTTTAATGTGGAAAACTTTTCATTTCAAGTTTAGTTGTTAAACACAGAGAGGGAAAGAGATAAAAAAAATGGCAGAATATGCGAGAAATCAAAACAAGCCAAAGGTCACTTTCGCATTAACAAAGTGACATAACGATACAAAATTGCGTCAACGAAAAAGTAGGAGAAGGAAAAATAAAATAAGGAAAGAATAAAAGACTGTAACAACGTTTATAGAAATCTTGGACTTCCTAAGGCTGTGCATCCTTGTTTTAGTGTCTTAGTTCTCATCTGCCAGACATGCCCATAAACAGAAAAACAATTCTTTATCATCCTCACAGTTAAAAGTTTCTTTGAAAAAATCTAGGAATAGAATTTTTTTTTTATTTTAATTATTGTTATAAAGTTTATATTCTTGATGTTGATTTGTGATTCCTATTTTTTTCCTTGTTCACATTCTTTGATCTAAATTATGCTGAATTATATGCGTGAAAAATAGTGCGTAACAATAAAAATGTTCGAATTTTTTAAATTCAGTATTTTATTAGATCATTAAAACTTTTTTTGAACTTCCATCTTTTGAATTATCTTTTTACTGTACATTAATTTTATTTATTTTGTTTAGTACCGCTATAAATTGATTTTGTTTTTCTGTTAATTCATTTCAGATTGTGGATGGCTAAGTCCTGTCAAGGAAGCTGGATATTCCAGATGCCAATGATTTATCAGAAAATTTGACAGAAATATTTATGGAACTGCAAAGTAATCTATTATCTCCATTCCACTTAATACTTAATACATTTTAATTGAAGTTGTGAAGTTATTTTAATTATGCAAATTTCCTGATTTCAACATATCAACTAAATAAAATAAAGTTCTAAAATAAAATAGTTGTAACACAATCACATTAGATTCAGAGATTGTCGGTTTTAACATTAATAAACAACCTATGGAGATTGGTGACACTGTACATCAATGCCAATTTCAATAACAGAAAAGAGGGGCATACATTTTCTTATTTAAAATGTCGATTTAGATGCACAAATAAGGTTTTATGATCATAAAAAAAATATATAGTTAAATGTTAAGTTGTTATGACAAAATAGATTATTTTTATAAAATAATAAGAAAATACACTATTATGATTGCTTCAAAAATTAGAAAAATATAACTGAAGGTGCGAGAGTACATAATAGATTTTATTTCTGATAATATATCAAGGCAATTAAATACATTGAATATATAATTAAATATATTTTTGGCAATTAGCTATTTTTAAAATATATAAGTTCTAAATAATAATTTAAAAAGCAAAAGAATTCAAATTTTAATTTTTAGATTTTTCAGTCGAATTTTGATCAACTACAGTATCACTTATGAATTTTAACAAACACACAATTAATAAAGTATAATCAACTAGTGTCTCTTATCAATATCCAAAATCGTTGACAACCTTCGTCTTCCTAAGAACAAAACAAGATGAACATGTCTTGTCTTGCTATGCAATATATTAGGTTCAACTTTTACCAAAAGAAAACGTCTATGAAATATTTATTTTTTATTTAATTTTTATTGTTCTTTAAGATGCTTTGTAGTTTATTAAAAAACAAATATTCTAGTTTATTATGAATAAAAAAAAATAGTTCAGCAATATTACTCTCATAAATTTTAATCATAACAGAATTACATTATGCTTGAAAATTTAAAATAAAACTACAATAAACAGGCTTACATCTAAGAATAAATAAAGTGTTCATTTGTAATTAATAAAAGGCTAATTTTTTTTCTATTTCAATAATAACAAACTTTTTTTGAAAGTATAAACTGTTATAATATCGATAATAAATCAAATTTGCTTTTTAATAGCTTCCTAATCTGAGTAACATTAAATTAGAATTATTAATTTTTAATTTTAAAAATGTAATAACTATTCGACATTTATTAAGAAAATACAAAGTTCTAATTATCTTGAATTGACAAATGAAATGATGTAAGTCCTATAAAAAATAAGTTTTTATTGTAAATGAGCTCTGTTTTCTCATAAGGAGGCAAGGGACTGCAACGATAAATTTGAGAACCTCACTCAAAAAAATTAAATCATAAATTAAAAAGTAAAAAAACTAAATCATTACAAGCATTAGTTCAAGATAGCATCATCTAAAAGATGAATTTGGTTTCGCTTGTGATTTCAGAATTGTATTTCGAAAGGATGTATTAATTTGATGCTTTCTATGACCTTTGATAACTTTTCCTAATGCTTTCTACGAAAAATCACAGATTATCGGTATGGATTCTTCCATGAAATCATTTTCTTTGATCAGTTTGTGTGAGACTTTAATGTTAAATTAAAGCAATTTGAATGAGGGAATCTAGAGCATCAGCAAAGCAAGTTTCTTTAATACAACGATTCGTTATTTTATAGAATAACAGCTCATTTAAGTGGATTGATCCTAAATTCTGCAAATAAATTAGTTACTCTATATGTCGTATCTATGAGTGGATATAGATATCAAAGTGTACCCCTCAAACATACTGATAACAGATCAGACACAAAGACGAACAGATACAGAAATACATGTAGATCAACATACAGATAATATACTGCCCACAAAATTTTGGGGATATTGCGAAATAAAGATAATATACCCAAACAATAGAGGCATTTCAGTTTATTTATTAAAGAACATCATCATAGAAGCAAATAAAACGAAAATTGAATATGCAAATGAGGTGCAGAATCCATTTAAGTCTATTGTGATTGAGCAGGATGTGACACAAGGAAGCGGGTTAACATTCGCATGTTAAACGTTAAAAATGTGTCACACATTGACTGTTAAGTATGGTCACCTGAGACTGCTAAACACTGACAGTGATGAGGCATGGACAGGATAAAATTATCCACCAGTTCCTATGGGATTCGTGGTCACTGGCGCACCAGCACAACTTCCATTTCAGGGAGTGTTATGGGAGGTGATTGGCGAGTGGCAACAACACAATACTACACCATGATTCCATCACCTCCAACATTCGTCTTTCTTGCACGAAACGTGGTTTCTCCAGTGTTCCACATTCACGCCAGATCAGGGCACGACGATTGTCAGGCTGCAGACTGAATCTTGACTCGTCACTGAAGAGAACCGTGGACCACTCTTCACGGGTCCAAGGAAGATGCATTTTGGCCCACCTCAGCGGTTCTGTGATGTTCAGCAGTTAACGAAATGCATACCATTGGTCGCCGGGCATCGTCGTGCCCTCGTCGTCCAGTAGCAGAGAGAAACAGTCCCCGCAGCTCAGTCGCATTGCTTCTCCATTTCCTTGTTGCTATTATCGTCAAGTAGCGATCATCTCTTGCAGTGGTGGTACATGGTCGGCACTGCTTTGGTCTTCTTCGTAGTGTGCCAGTCTCTCTGAAGTGATTCCAGAGTCTGCTAATCACGCTTTAGAAGGTTTCTACTGCTGCTGCCACTGTCATCTGTGTTTAGACAGCTTTAAGACGCCTTATGACCCTCCATGCTTCAGATTCGGGTGAATTACGATACAGGGGCATTTCCAGGTGACACTCAACGATTCTCGCACTTGTTACTGATTCAGTAAAGTGGAGAAAACCCAGCAGGGCCAGCCTCTTTATATATGGTGGGGGGCAAATTTGGAAATTAACGTTTTGCATCACATTTGCGTACTCAGAAAACTTCCATTTTCGTGTCATTTTCTTCTCTGATGATGTTCTTTAATAAATAAACTCTTAATCGATGGCGAGAGCTTCTGATTGGTGCAATCAAGAGCTTCTCAAAAGACACTCTCCAATAGCAAAGGACCGACCTGACGTACTGAAACTCATTTC
Source organism: Thereuonema tuberculata (assembly GCA_023159025.1). NCBI lineage: Eukaryota > Metazoa > Arthropoda > Chilopoda > Scutigeromorpha > Scutigeridae > Thereuonema > Thereuonema tuberculata. The sequence continues at coordinate 254,441 of JAFIDM010084935.1, forward strand.
AGAAGTAAGATTGTAGAAGAATAACTAATTTTATAATTGTTGGCGAATATAAAGTTATTTATTCTTCTACTTCTGAAATGAGTTTCATTACTTCAGATTGTGGTGATAATGGAGGTGTTGTATTATTAACCCTGACTCCAGCAGATACTATTTATTACAACCCGCTATAAATCTTTCGTGTGAAACTAGAGTGTGCCAAAAAAAAAAAAAAAAAAAACTAAGAGGAGACGATTAAAAGAAATGCATATATATTCTTAATTAAAGTTCATATACAAATATCTTCAGATCCTAATTCACTTGTATGAATTACAACTTGTAAAACGTATAGCTTCTGAATTATCTTCTTATAAACGTAGGTAAGTTTCTTTCTAGAGCAGATAATAAAAGTGTCTTTAGTTAATCTTTAACTACTGTCGATTTAAAGTCTTGAACCGTTAGACTTATGCTTCTTACTTGTGTTTACTAATCT